>PVLA01005287.1:0-150865 GCA_004027455.1 Hydrochoerus hydrochaeris | reverse complement strand
ATCTCATTATCGATTCTTTAAGTGTTTCCCGCGCAGTTTTCATTTTGTTCATGAATTCTCTGCCTACTTTATGTCTCCAAGACTTTTACCTACCTTGTTTTCCAGTAGATTTAATGTTTCTATTTTAATATTTAGATCTTTCATCCATTTTGATTTTAGTTTAGTGCATGGTGATAGGCATGGGTCTAGTTTCAGTCTTCAGCATGTGGAAAGCCAATTTTTGCAACACCATTTATTAAAGAGGCTGTCCTTCCAGTGAATATGTTTAGCCCCTTTGTCAAATATCAGGTGGCTGAGTGTCTTTGTAGTTGTGTTTTCATCTTCTAATCTGTTCCATTGATCCTCAGGTCTATTTTTTTGCCAGTACCATGCTCATTTTATCACTGTGGCTTTATAGTACTGTTTCAAGTCAGAAATTGAGATGCCTCCTGCCTTGCCTTTGTTGCCCAGAATTGCCTTTGTTGTTCTACATTTCTTCTGTTTCCCAATGAATTTTAGGAGTGTTTTCTCTAAATCTGTGAGGTATGTCAATGGTATTTTGATTGGGATTGCATTAAACCTGTGTAACAGTTTTGGAAGTATGGCCATTTTCACAATGTTAGTTCTTCCTAACCAAGAGCAAGGAATGTCCTCCATTTCCTAATATTATCTTCTTCAATTTCCTTTTTTAGTGTAGTATAATTTTCAGCATATAGGTGTTTTACATTTTTAGTTAGGTTCATTCCTAAGTATTTCATTCTTTTAGATGTTATTGTAAAGGGTGATATTTCTATAATTTCCCTCTTGGTGAGTCTTTTGTTGTGTACAGGAATGCTATTGATTTTTGAGCATTGACTTTGTATCCAGCTACACTGCTGAACTTGTTTATTACCTCTAGTAGACTTTTGATTTTTTTGAGTCTTCTATATAGAGTATCATGTCATCTGCAAATAGTGATAATTTAACTTCTTCCTTTCCTATCTCTATTCCTTTTATTTCTCTCTCTTGTCTGATTGCCCTGGCTAGTGTTTCCAGAACTATATTGAAAAGGAGAAATGATAGTGGGCATCCTTGTCTTGTTCCTGATTTTAAAGTGAAAGCTTTCAGTTTTTTTCCATTTAGTATATTGTTGGCTATTGGTATGTCATAGATGGCCTTTATAAGGTTGAGGTAGACACCATGTATTCCTAGTTTCTGAAGGGTTTTTATCATGAACATGTGTTGGACTTTATCGAAAGCTTTTTCTGAATCTATTGAGATGACCATGTGGTTTTTGTTTTTGGCTCTGTTGATGTGGTGTACTACATTTATTGATTTGTGTCTGTTAAACCATCCCTGCATTCCCAGAATGAACCCCACTTGATTATGATGTATAATCTTGATGATTTGCTGCATTCTATTTGCCATTATTTTATTGAGAATCTTTGCATCAGTGTTCATTATTGAGATTGGCCTATAGTTCTCCTTTTTGGTTGGATCTTTCTCTGGTTTTGGTATGAGAGTTATACTTGCCTCTAGGAATGATTGAGAGATGATTGCTTTCTTTTCAATTTCATTGAAGAGTTTAAAGAGTATGCACATCAAATCTTCTCTAAATTTCTTGTACAATTCAACTGTGAATTCATCAGGACCTGGGCTTTTATTTGTTGGTAAGTTTTTAATAACATTTTCAATTAGGTTTTCAATTTCAATAGCTGATATTAGGTTGTTTAAAATTGCTATATCTTCTTGGTTGAGCTTTGGTAGTTCATATGTTTCTAGGAATCTGTCTATTTCCTCTGTGTATTCCACTCTATCTCTAAGTAGAGATTTTCAAAGTAGGTATTCATGATCTTTTGAATTTCCATGGGATCTGTGTTAATTTCCCCCTTTTCAGTCCTTGTTGCATGAATTTGGTTTTTTTCTTTTCCTTGATAAGATTAGTTAGGGGTTTGGCAACTTTGTTTATTCTCTCAAAAAAAACCAGCTTTTGATTCATTAATTCTTTATGTCTTTTTTTTAGTTTCAATTGCATTGATTTCTGCTCTAATCTTTAAAATTTCCTCTCTTCTCTGAGCCTTGGGTTTAGCTTGCTCTTCTTTTTCTAGAACTTGAGATGGAGCATTAGGTTGTTTATTTGTGCTCATTCTGTTTTCTTGATATGACAATTTATTGCTATGTATTTCCCTCTTAAGACTGCTTTCATTGCATCCCACAGATTACACTATGTTGTTTCTGTATTTTCATTGAATTGTAGATGTTGCTTTATTTCTTCTTTAATTTCATCTGTAGCCCACTGGTTGTTCAAAAGGTTGTTATTTCCATGTATGTATGCAGTTTTTGCCATTTCTTTTGCAATTAATTTACAATTTCGGTGTGCTATGGTCAGATATTATGCATGGGATGATTTCAATACTTTTGCATTTACTTAAGAATGTTTTATGCGATACTACATGGTCTATCTTGGAAAATGTCCCATGCACAGCTGAGAAGAATGTGTATTCTGATGTCGTTGGATGAAACACTCTGTAAACATCTACTAAGTCCTATTGCTTGCAGGTATAATTCAGTTCTATTATTTCTTTGCTGACTTTTTGTCTAGTTGATCTATCTTTTTGTGACAATGGGCTGTTAATGTCCCCTGTTACAACTGTGCTCGTGTGTATTTGGCTTTTCATGTCCATTAGTGTCTGTCTTATACAGTTGGGTGCTCCTGTATTTGGTGCATATATATTTGTAATTGTTAGTTCTTCCTCTTGAATTTTCCACTAACGAGTATGTAGTGACCTTCTTTATCTCTTTTAAACATGAATTTTTCCACTAACAAATATGTAGTGACCTTCTTTATCTCTTTTAAACATTTTAGGTTTGAAGTTCACTTTGTCTGCAAATAGAATAGTTACCCCTGCTTTTTTCTGGGTTCCTGTAGCAGGGAATACTGTTTTCCATCCTTTGACTTTTAATTTATGAGTTTCCTTTAGGGTCAGATGTGTTTCTTGTATACAGCATATTGTGGGATCTTGTTTATTGATCCATTCTGTCAATCTATTTCTTTTGATAGGTGAATTGAGTCCATTTACATTTATGGATAACACTGATATGTACTGGCTCAACTTTGCCATGTTATGTTCCAGTTGTTTGCTTCCTGCTTTTCCCCTTATTTAATTGCTTGTCTTGCCTGGGGGTTTCTTTCTGTTGTTGTTCTGGGGATTGTGGTCATTTTTACTTCTCTCTAATATGTCTTTCAATATGCTTTCTAAGGTTGGTTTGGTGGATGTGAATTCATCAGTTGTTCTTTGTCATGGAAGTATCTTGTTTCTCCATTAAATTTGAGTGAAAGTTTTACTGCGTACATCATTCTGGGTTAAAAGTTGTTTTCTTTCAGAGCTTGAAATACCTCACTCTAAGCTTGTCTTGCCTTGATGTTTTGTGCCGAAAAGTCTGCTGTGATTCTAATGGCCTTTCCTTATTAGTTGAGTTGTGTCTTTTCTCTAACAGCTTTTAGTATTCAGTTTTTATGCTGTATGTTTTAGATCTTAATTATTATGTGTCTGGGTATGTAATTATGTTGATTGTGACTGTTTGACATTTTATATGCTTCACTTATTTGCGTATCAGATTTTTTCCCTATGTTTGGGAAATTTTCTGCTATTACTGCTGTGAATATTTTACATATGTAATTTGCATTGACTCCTGCATCTTCAATAATGCCCATTAATCTTGTATTGTTGCTCTTGGCATCATCTTGAAGCTTCTGGATTTTCATTTCATGCTGCTTTATTATTTTTGAAAGTTCTATCCTTTTCTGATCATTAACTGCAATCTTGTCCTCAAGGTCCAAAATCCTATCCTCAGTTTCATTTAAGTGGTTTTGCATGCTTTCAATAGAATTTTTTGTTTCTTAGATGTCTCTTTGAGTTTGTTTCGTGAGTTCTGCTTGTTTTCTACATTGTTCATTCAAGGTTTCAATCAGTTTTCCATGCTTCTGTACTTTTTTCTCTATTTCTTCTTTAGCTGCATTGAACAACTCTTTACTAAGGTTGTTATTTCTTTCTTTACATGAGAAAGTTCTTCTAATTTGATTTCCTCTATAAACTCATGGAGTTGTTTTTTTATTTCACTTGCTATCTTTTCAGAGATTTCCTACGTGTTAGTTTTGGAGTCCTGTATTTCAGTGTCTCCTGTACTTTCTCTTGATGAACTAGATGTTTGAGATTGCATTTTGCTTTTTCATTTTGCCATTTTTCCCTTTCAAGTTAGTGTTTGGTCCTTCAATCCTGCTAGGCTAGCCCCAGGTGCAGGGCGTGGTGTTACTGCCTGGGAGCAGAGTTTGGAGTCCCTACCTTGCGCTGGGATGCTGCCACAGTGTGTGGTCATGTCCCCGGGTTGGATTCTGGGCCCTGCTCTCCGCTTGGAGCTCGCTGGGTGTGGCCTGGCTAGGGCTGCTGGTCCCTCTTCCCCAAGGATTTCTTTTTCTCTGCAACTTCTCCAGCATTTGTTATTGGTTGATTTCTTGATGATAACTATTCCTTTGTATCAAATAGAATCTCAACATTGTTTCAATTTGTATTTCTTCAATGGACAGAAATGTTGACCATTTTTTCATGAATTTATTGGTTGTTTGTAGTTTGGGTTTTTTTATATGAGAAGTGTCTATTCATTTCTGATACCCACTTTCTGACTAAGGAACCTGTGCACTTGAGGAACCTAAATTTTGAGTTCTTTATATATTCTAGATTTTAGTATTTTGTCTGAGGCATAGCTGAAAAAAAATTCCAATTCCTATAGTTGTCTGTTCACTCTGTTGTTGGATTCTTTTGCTGTACAGAAGCTTGTTAATGTGATGTGATTCCATTGGTTGATTCTCAGTATTTCTTGTGCAACTGGGGCTCTATTCAGAAAGTCTTTCTCTACACCTAAGTCTTCAAGAATTTTACCTATTTTGTCTTCCAGCAGATTAAGTGTTTCACACAGAAACTCTTCATATAATACCCTTTTTGGGAGATGATCAAGCTATGTTCCCCTGAGAAATGAATTCTTTTACCCCCATTCTGATTAGCCCTCATCTTTTCCCTGTGTACCTGCATGTGTGGAGCTGGCTGTAAGGAGTTTACTTCAGTTGGCTAAAAAGAACATGAGTGAGTCTGGCTGAGGTGCCACCATGATTCATCACAGCCAAGTAGCAATGCATGGACCAAAATCCGCCCCCCCCACACACACATTGATGCCTGGAATGAAGGCTTGAGCAAGAGCCCATGAAATTCCAGGGCTAAGACATGACATAACGTCTCTGCTGAGACCATGAGACTCAAATTGAAAAATATCTTTCTTGGCAGTAAAGAAACTGGATTTCCAAACATCAAGTTATTTATTAAATCATTGTCCAATTTGAAAGCCTCTATACTTGGCACAAGAGTGCTTTGTTTCTCCTTCACAACCTAGTCCTGAACACTCAATCATGACCTTTACCTTACTTCCTGTCTTATAGGACAGTAATCAATAAAAGCCATAGCCTCTCTGACTCTAGGGTCTCCTCTGAGAGCAATTGAACATCTCAGAAACCCTCAAAACTGCCCTCAGGCCATCTTTTTTATTCTCCTGTTCCTTGTCAGTTACCAAGATTTCCTCTGCTCTATCTTTGCAGTATGGAGCTTTACTGGAGTTTCCTTTCTGGCCAAACTCACAACGTTTTAAATAATCCTGCTGTGCTCTTTGCTCTGTATTCTCCACATGGATCTGGCGAAAAGCCCCAAAACATAGACATGCCACTACCTCAACATTCGACTGCCTGGAAATTCCTTCTGCCTGTTAAAGTACTCCACTGTTCCTAATCTTAGTGTCAGGCAAAATCTCTGGATATAAGCAAAATGCAAACAAACTTTCTGCCAACCCTTAATACACAACATCTGAAGTCCAACAACCAATGTAGTCTTTCTTTCCAAGCCTGGTCTTTACCTGCTGAATTTTTATCAACCTTCTGTTCTGAGCTCTGACAAGAATTTCCCATACAGAACAGCTTACTAGCTGTACTTTTTCATCCAGCAGCTGTGAAACCTTCCCAATCTCCATTTCCAAAGGCTCTTGAACCATGTGATCTGGTATGATCAGAGCAATGACCCCTCTCCCAGTTCCAGGTTCTGTTTTCTCTCCTTGCTAGGACAAAATAACTGACACTCAAAGTTAAAGGGGAAGAGGTATATTTAGCTCATAGTATGTGGGGGTTTCCATCCATCAGCTGGCTCCAAGGCAGGGTGACATGACAGGACAACAGTTCATAGCAGAAGAAAGCAAAAATCCAACAAGATGAAAAAGAGGAAGAACAAGCCTCTTTTCTTCCCTTATATTGTGTGCAGGCTACCCACTCTGGAGTGGGTGTAATAGTCACACTCCCAATCCAAGAACAATCCCATGAACCAATCACAAACTCTATATTCAGCTGCTTCTGCAACACCTGCCCCCATGACTGCATGAGGTTTGGGGGAACATCCAGACACAAACCCCATAATAGACCCCTTGTATATTTTAAAAATCAATCTTAGGTCAGAAGAGTAGCTGGCAAATGTTTTCTCTAATCCTTTAGGCTCTCTTTTTACTGTTGTGCCCTTTACTATGAAGAGTTTGTTCATCTGATTTACTCTTAATTTGATCTATTTATGTTGAATTAAATGTTTTTGATAGGATATAAATGTTTCAAATAAAAAATAAAATACATTCATAATTATTACAAATGTATTCTCTGGTCTCATGTATCACTAGCTACATTGTTAAAACTGAGGTTCATATATAATTTCTGTATCCTTGACAGTAATTTGCAAGCAAACAAATACTGTGGACCATAAGTTTCTTTTTTTAATTTGAAGAAATTTATTTTGCAGAAGTTGCAGAAATTGAAATTATCAATACATTTCCTGAAGTAGTACTTAGATTCAGAAATAAATCATGAATTTACACATTATGATAAAAAACATGCATTGAAATGATGTGTAAATAGTAACATTGTTGTAGAAATTATTTAATGTAGCCATGTAAATTTCTCGCAATAACATTCTGGATTTCAATCTATATTAAGGTGATATCACTCTCTTCACACCTATTTATCTAAACATATTAATACAAAAATTGAAAGTTAATATAAATATATCAATATGTAAAATGTTCTTCAACTGCTGATTGTAACTTTTTCAAGTGACACACTAGTCCTGAATACTTGCAGGGTTACAAATTTGAATACCAATGAATATACACACTAGATCTTACTGATAGCCATACTTTATTATCCAAAAATCTGAGGCACTTATAAATATTAGTAAGGTTGATAAAGCAAGTCACAAATATCCAAATCATTCATGGTTTAAAAAAAACTTCTATAAGATATAAATTAGGGATATATTCCAGGCAAAACAATAATATCATGTCCTATAGGTTAAAGACATTCTAAGGCCTCAAAAAAAAAACCCAACTAGTTTCCATTACAGAATAAAATTACATAACATGGTACTGGAGCAATGGACTTTGCATTTGTATTATTATTATAAGCAATGCAGGTGTTCTGATTGACCACAAAGTGTGTGAAATGTAATCACTTCCATGAGAGGGAGGAGGGAGTCTATTAGTGCCACTCTAATCAAATGAGATATTTTTACTCTAAACACACAGTATCAGAAGAGAGATTCAAGGAAAAGTTTAGGTAAATATAATTGCAGTGTTCTTCTATAAATTCTATTACACTAATTCCCCATTGGTTCCCTATGATATCTATAGAATGACTCAAAGTCAATTACCACCAGTTTTTCTTCACTTTCATTACATTAATCACTGTTTACTTCTATCTACCACAAATATTTACCATGTGGTATTTTTAGAAATACTTGACCTCTGAACTCTGAGGCCTGAGGGGACCAGGAGTCTGTGCTCGGTGACAAGCAGTCATCTGCAAAACTTCAGTGAGGCTTTTGGGAGTAGGGAAGCTGTGTTTAAAAAGGTCCACCCACACCCAGACACCATCTCTGAGGCCCACAGGGACTGGGAATCTGTGATCAGGATCCCACAGTCATCTGGAAACCCTCAATGAGGCTTGTGGGGACTGAGAAGTTGTGCCCAGAGGCCTGCCCACATCCAAATACCATCTCTGAGAAACTTGGGATCAGAACTCTGTGCCCAGCAACACACAGTTGTACAGGAACCCTTGAGAATGGGAATCTGTGCACAGTGACTTGCACTCATCTGAGAACTCTCAGTGAGGCCTGCTAGGACTGGGAGTCTGTGCCCAATGACCCAGCCACACTTGGGAACCATCTCTGAGGCCACAGGGACTGGGAACCTGCATTCATACAGGAACCCTCAGTGAAGCCTGTGGGGACCAGGTGTCTGCCCAGCAACTTAGAAACAACAGCAACCCTCAGTGAGCCCCACTCCTAGACAGTCCAGCAGAATGAGAAGCAACTAAGATTTGGTACCTGGCTGGTTCAGAGGAACACAGGAAAATGCCAAAACAAAGAAACAAAATGCAAGCTCAAACTTCTAGCCCATCCAGGTCAAGTCCAGGAGACATAGACATGGGTGAATTTGGAAATCACACACCTGAACTCTCTGAAATGATAGCAAAGGATGTAAAGAAACAACTCAAAGAAGCTTTAAAGGAAATCAGATCAGAAATAATAACTCAGGTAAAAACAAAAATAATAAACATAAAGAAAGAATTTGTGAATATATTCAAAGATATAGATTAAAAAGTAGAGAAGCACAGGAAAGTGATGGAAACCTTGAATGAACAATACAAGAAACAATTAGAATACACAAAACAGATTTAAGGATATATTCAGGAAATCAAGCTGACAAAGTCGCATGAATGGAACTGAAGATAGACCCTCAGACCTCAAAGATATGACTGTGACTAGTGATCATGAAAAGAAACAGCTTTTAAAAATAACAAGTCAGAAAATAACAATTCACCAGCTGCAAAATGATGCAAAGAGAAACAATTTAAGAGTGATAGATGTCAACAAAAAGGGAGACAACACAAATGACATAAAAAGACTAATTGCAGACATAATAGCAGAAAATCTCCCAAACATGGGAAAAGAACCTGACATAAAAATAAGTGATGCATATAGAACTCCAATTAGTCATAACCAAAATAAATCTACACCTTGACACTCAGCACAAGAACAGAATATTAAAAACTGCAGAGAAAAGAAACAGATTATGTATAAAGGAAAGCCTATCAAAATCATGGGAGACTTTTTAACACAAACCATCAAGAAGAGCATGGAGTTAAGTATTTCAAGTATTGAAAGAAATCACATTTCAACCCAGATTGATGTACCCTGAAAAACTATATTTCAAAATCAATGGATTAATAAGATACTTCCACAAAAAAACACAACTGAAGACCTTCAAGACAACCTAATCAACTCCACAAAGAGTACTGAAAGGTATTCTAGAAATAGAAATGATTACAATTCCAAGAACAACAATAGAAAGAACAAGCAACCAACAAGCAGGACAAGCAGTTAAAAAGAAGAGTAAAAGTAGAGAAGCAACAGCAGAAAGATGACAAAGATAAACCAATACATATCAGTTATAATTATTAATGTAAATGACCTTAATACATCAATCAAAAGAAATAGACTTGTAGAGTAGATGAAAAACAAAATCCAACAATATGCTATATACAAGAAACACATTTAACTCAAAAAGAAATTCATAGACTGAAAGTCAAAGGAAAACAATACTTCATGTGACAGGAAGCCAGAAAAAAGCAGGGGTAGTAATTCTGTTTGCAGACAGTGTGAACTTCAAACCAAGCATGATTAAAAGAGATAAAGAAGATCATTACATACTTGTTAAAGGAAAACTTCAAGAGGAAGAGATAACAGTCATAAATATATATGCACCAAATATGAGCACATCCAGCTATGTAAAACAAATATTAGTAGACATGAAAAATCAAATAGGCAGTAATACAGTCACAATGGGGAACATTAACACTCCATTTCCACAAAGATACAGATCATCTAGACAAAAAGATCAGCGAAGAAATAATATAACTAAATTAAACTTGTGAACAAATGGACCTAGTAGATGTGTGCACAGGATTCCACTGAACAAAATCAGAATATACATTCTTCTCAGATGCACATGGGACATTCTCTAAAACAGATCATATACTAGCTCATAAAACATGCTTAAGTAAATGCAAAAGAATCAAAATTATTCCATGCATATTATCTGCCCATAGTGCCATGAAATTGGAAATTACAAAAGAAATTGCAAAAACTCTATAAACACATGGAAACTAATTAATACCCTCCTGAATAATCAATGGGTCACAAAGTAAATTAAAGAAAAAAAATAAACAATATCTACAAGCAAATGAAAATGCAAACACAACTTTTCAGAACTTGTGGAATGCAATGAAAGCAGTCCTCAAAGGGAAATTAATTGCTGTGAATTCTCACATCAGGAAAACAGTGTGATACTAAATTAGTCCACTGGTTTGGTTAATCCCTGCAATCATGACTCATAATCCAGGCTTTCCCCAGGATTTGGGTGCTGGTGCTTAATAATACCGACATTCAAACTCCTATAATGGAGAGAGGAAGAGATCTGGTTCCTGCTCCAACTGGTGGCAGACATTGGTGTCGTTCATCTGACACTAGTTTTAGGTGCATGCACAATGAAAGATTTGTGGAGCCAAGAAGGCTTCCACCCATATTTCAGAAGCAGACCTTGGAGACCAGGAAATGTGTCCCTGATAGTGCAGTGTATGAAGCTGTGAGTGTGAAGCTGAAGGTGAAGCGGAGCCCCCAGAAGGTTGGAGAAGCCAACAACGTTGTCTGAAGAAAGTTGCATAGAGTGGGGAAAGTAGGCTCACGAGAGAAGCTATAAGAGCTAAAATCACAAGGAGCACCAATAAAAGGTAAACACCAATGTTCTTTGGAGTTTGTGTCTTGCCATGGATTGCCCCAAGATACTGAACATGAAGATACTGGGTTTAATGTTCACCCTGCTGGGGTTTTGTCTTGCCTTGGTCTCATTCCTTCTCTATCCTCTGATTTCTTTTTTTTTTATTTTAAAGATAATAAAATCCAACAAAACAAAACAGAACAAAGCCAATCAGAACAAAGAAGCAAAATTGGTACAGAATTTCAAAGCAGGATACTAGGAAAAGAACAGTAGCTACCATAGTACATCTTGTTATCTTCACAATAGTTGTTCATTCCACTAGATATAGCAACATCAAACCAAAACATAAAAGAATAAAACCAATCAAAACAGAATATTGAGTAAAGCAAAAACAATCAGAACAAAACAAAACACTTAGAACAAGATTGGATTTCAAAGACAAGATAAAAGGAAATCCCTCTTATTTTCTATATTGCATACTGTAATCCTCCCAATAGATGCCCAGACTGCTGGCCCCAGGTCTACAAAATTGACCAAACAATACAAGCATTTAATTGCTTTTGTACCTCAGTTGCTATCAACTCAGTCTGTCCTCTGGATTAGCCTATTGCTTTTGGGGGGTAGTGTTGATTCTCAGCCCACACTCCAGTAGGTTCATAGAAGGTGCTATTTGACTTTTCACTTCTGTGGCCCTGCATGGATTGCACAGATTATCAGAAAGCTTGACTAGTTTGCTTCTTGGTGGTCTCCCAGTCTCACCAGCATGGCTGATTCTTGGGGGGCCAATCCTTTGATTTCTACCTTTTAGAATGGGAAATTTATCTTGTGCCATTATATACTGTGAGTGTTTAAGTTTCTTTTCATTTGTGCAGGGGCTTGCAGCTAAGAATTTGACTCAAATCTCAGAGGAGACTTTAAAGTTGAATTTTCCAGCAATACTGAAACTGTTAGGATGTTGGCAACTCTTAGCAGTGGACTAAATGCATTTTTCAGAAGGAGATGTGTGTGAGTATTTTGGAACCCAGGAGTAAAATGTTATGGCTTGTATCTCTATGTCCTCTTAAAACCTCATGTATTTATAGGTGAAACTTTTGGCTAGATTTAGGTGCGTGAATATGGATTAAGGGTGTGGGATTGCTAAATTAGTTCACTGATAGGTTTAGTGTATCTTCAGGTGTGAATACTGCATGTGGGAGGTGGATGCTGAGTGTGGGAGGCACTGCCAACAAGGTTTGTAACCTGTATGGAATACAAGGTGAAAAGAAAAAAGTGGATTTATGGCTTCACTGCTTCCTGCCTACCCTGCAATGAACTGTGACATTGCTCATTTATCATGTTAAATTATATTAGGAATGTTTGCCCATCTCGCAGAATAATACTGGTACAAGCTACTTGCAATGCAAGGTTTTACTTCATGGTACAAAGCTAGCATTGTGGCCTTGTCAACATCAGCAGACTCATCAACATCAAGAAGCCAAACCTATTGGAGCACTTATTTGGAGGAAAACAATATGCACTGTAGCAATAGTGGAGAATTTCCTCCTGTTTTGTTTTTGAAATCCAATGTTTTGTTCCATTTTACTGTTTTGTTTTATTCCTGTATCTGGTAACTTATGCAACTATTTTGAAGATAACAATATGCAACACAGCAACCATTTTTAAATTCCTACCATCTTGTTTTGAAAACTTATATGGCTATTGTTTTTGGTTGTTGGTATTGTAGCTTTGCTTTTGTTTTTGTTGTTTTATTGGTTTGTTTGCTTATTGATTTTTCTGCATTTTTTTCATTTTAAAGAAATAAAAACTCAACAACAACTTTAAAGAAATAAAACCAATAAATAAATGCACATTGCTGGTGGACATGTATGTTAGTATAACCATTATGGAAATCAGTGTGGTGATCCATCAAAATGTCAAAAATTGAAATTCCATTCAACCCTACTATAGTGTCTCTGGGTATCATCCCAAAACAGTTTAAAACATCATGCTACAGTATAAATCCATACCCATATTTATGGCAAAACAACTCATATTATCTAAATCTTGGAAACAGATTGTATGTCCATAAACAGATGAATGAATTTTTTAAAATACGGTACTTATACACAGTAGAGTGGTACTCTACCATAGAGAATAAATTTGAGTCATTTGTAGGAAAATGGATGCACCTTGAGACTAAGTAAAATAAATCAGACACAGCTTAAATATTTCATAGTTTGCTTTATATTAGAAGCTGAAAGAATAAATAACTTAAAGAACACAATCAAAATAGATGATAGAAAGCTGGGAGATAGACTTATGTATGTGGGGAGGTGATGTAGAAGTAGAGGAAGAGAGCAGGGAGGTGTGGGAAAATGGAATTTAAAAGGATTAAAATGTGATATCTGTGTATCAATGCCTCACAATGAATGTATTGCTATTCACAATGTATGGAAAACATGTACTAACAAAAAATGGGGAGGGGTTAAAAAAGTGACAACAAAGAGAAAGGAAAAACTTAAATTGGAGAAAAATACATATTCTGGTATTTTCTAGAATGTAAAGGGTTAGGAAGCTTATGGAAAGAAACTAATGGTGGAAAGGGGAAAGAAAGAAAGAATGAGAAAAAGAAAAAATATATATCTGTATATACATCCAAGATAGTTAACATAGATATAGAGCTACTTTGTCTTAGTGCATTGCAAAAAGGTTTATACTAGTATTGTTTGGACAATATTTCATGCCTAGACCTTGTACTTTGAGTAACTACTATGAAAATAATAATACACAATGCATTAATTGAAATAAATGCACAACAAATAAATAAATAGCTAATGGGCTACATCTATATATATATCATATTATATATGTTTACATATTTGTTATATATGAACTTATGCACTAGAATAAAAAGCATTGTATAGATAAATGAGGACTTTTAATAATAATAAAGAAAGTTCATAAAGATAGTAATCTTAGGTACATACATATTCTGAAATAACAATAGTTTCAAAATACATATACCCAAATGAAATAAACAAAAATAATTAATATTCATATTTGAGAATTTTAACATCTGGTTCTCAGTATTTCAAGTACAGTTTTTAAGTAATCAATAACACATAGAAGATTTCAATTATTTCAACAAATTTTGTCTAACCTTCACTTATAAAAGAATACACCCCAAAACAGCAGACTATATATTCTTTCGAAAGAAACTACAGGACTGAGTTCTTCTCAGAATGTAGAAGATGGTAGGAATTTAGAATGCAGCAAGCTAAATGTAGAAACTGACCTCACAATCTGCTGACTAGGCACAGTGACCACAGATCACTTGACATGACTGGCATTAAAAAATCTGTGGGTCAAAGAGTCACAAACAAGATGCCAAATATTTTGAAATGAATGATATGAAAAGATGATATCAGCTTCAAAATAAAAACTCCTGATTTCATTTAAAAGATAGCAATCATGTAGACACTTCTAAACCAATTCCCATAATTACATAAGAGTGAGTATTACTGTCAACCTTAGTGGGATGAGGGAAGCTGAAGGAGAGGTTATTTGCCATGGATTGTGCTTCAGGAAATTCAGTTCTGAAGCTCATATTGGATATGTTAATCCCTCTGAATCTTTAGAAAGAAATGGCAGCATGGTCCATGCAGAATCTGGCATGAGTATTACCATGACCACTTAACTGTTCAAGTATGAGGACAGAAAAGAGCTCACTGAAGGGTCAGGGAAGTGCTTGCATTGTATCTATTTTGGGTTCTTCCAGAAGCTGACTTTGATCTTGATTTATGACCCAGTACTCTATTCTGAGAGTTTCAGGGAACCTGAGTAGAGAAGTGAGGAGTATGCAGCAGGCTGTTTGTTGAAGGCTGCTCCTGTAGAGATTGAGAGAGTGCTGAAACAGAGACAGGATGGATATATGCTGGCAAGAATCAGTCTGTAGAGAGAGAAGACATGAGAAGAAAAATTCAGTAAATTGCTTTTATTTCCTAAGAAGTTTAAAAGCAAGCAATTTTATAAGTCAAATGTACTGAGTTTCATTTGTTACAACATTCAAGAAATTAAATATTTAAAGTCATAACAACTATAGAGCAGACATAGGAATGCAATTCATTGATCCACCTCTTGGTCAAATTGAATAGTAGTGCAACAAAATTTTGTCAAGTGTCTACACATGATACTCATTGGAAGATTAGACGGTGGCCCATTTCTAATTAACCTTACATTGTATTCTTTCCTTACATGATCCAGGAAGCTTCAGTTCAATTAAACACATGTCAACTACTGGGACTGTGCCAAAAGAACTAATTTGAAAGTCATTAACTTTAGTTCAACTTTGACTTGCTTTTTTGATATAATTTTTTGATCATAATGACAGTTGATTGCATTTTACTAACAAAAATCATCCCCAAGTTGCATAAGTAGGTACAACATGTGTCAAGGCTTCAAGAAAAATTTCACAGAATGTAACTCCACATATCCTTAGTATTCTGTTAAATGGAATTATCCTTCGGATAGAATATGAATAAAAACACAATTAAGTTTCTTAAACTAAAAGTGTTTCTTCAGTAATATTTAAGAAAATAGTTATAAAATAGAAATATTGATGGAGAAGAGAAAAACAGTATGAAGTAAAGTTAGGTGATTTATGATAGCCTTCCATTTTCCTCAAAAAAAAAAAATACAAATTCCAGGTTGGCATTCTCAAAATAGCAAACCCTATTGGTATCTTTTCAAGTGAAAAGGAACCCATTTCTCAATACTCTTTGGAAATCTCTGAGATTGCAAAAGTAGTGGAAATATTTTTCCTTGTAAACTCCTAAATTTCGAACATTGAAAAAAACTGTTTTCTAATTCAGAAGTTTAGACTATAACCAATTTCCTCTCAGCCCCTACAAAGAACTCTCTTTATAAGCCAAAGTATCTATTTCCTCTAGAGCTTTCTTTTGAAATTGAAAAGGATAGATTATTCACTTGTCCTCAGAGTCAGTTTATCAAGTGCTTTATATTGCATCACAGCTGTCGTCAATTTAACCACTCGCTCTTTGGTCTAGTTTCCCATTAATCTTGAAATTTCAGTGAATCCAGTCCCTCCCATTTTCCTCCCTTTTCATTTTATATGCTTTTAACATCTATCCTGTTTACAGATAACCCTATGTTCAATAACATAAGCTATTCATTTAATTTTCTTTAAACGTGTTTGACCTCAGTTGGCACATACTTGCCTTCTACAAATAAAGGCATTTAAAGTTGTGCTAAAACATAAAAATTGACCTCTAAAAGTTAGATGTTTTAAGGATAAGCTACATTTTAGCCTTCCTCATTACTGAGAACAGAAACCGCCACCCCATTCCAATCTCAGTCCCGACTCCAAGAATAATTCACTATTCCGTGGACCAAAGACTGGCTAAATTTATGATATTTTCAAGCTTTTTTCTATCCCTTCCTTAAATTACACTTCTACGTTCTTAAAAAGGTTGGACTTGCTGTCCGCACAATAGAGTAAAACTTTTAATAAGTTAATTTTCCATCTTCATGGGTTTTTCTTATTTTCCTGATGTAGGCTATTATCTAAGCCATATAGCATATTTGACCCAGCCGTTCTAGCAACAGAACAGTGACCATGAAATGGCCAGGCTTTGAATGTTTCAAATCTTTAAATTCTATTTCTTTTTATTATGAATTCCTCCCTTAACTTATTTCTCTCATCTCACAATTTACTATTTATATTCAAGAGAAGTCATGCTATGTCCTTGGCATTTCTAGGCATTTTGTCCCCCAAATATCCCATTTCATCTGTCATAAATTCTAGCTCCCATAAAACACCATAACATGAACATAATTTAGGCAAATTCTTAGGCATTTTATAAAAAACATGTCTTTCCTCTAGTTTCAAATAACATGTCCCTCATTTCTGAGACCTTACAAGAATGTTTTCTTGGCTGGTGTTTTAGCTCAGCAGCATAAGCGCCTGCCTTGCAAGCATGTGGTTGTGTGTTCGATCCCCAGTACCAATTAAAAAAAAATGTTTTGCATTGTTTATTTTTTTCTTTTTTTAAATTTTATTTAAAGAGAGGGGGAAGCAAAACAGAAAAAAAGGATAGAAACAATACAGAATTTCAAAAAAAAAAGCAGTAAGAAATCACTATTTGATACATTACATATTGTCTTCTTGGATATAGCTGTTCAAGTTACAAAATTAAAGCATACAAAGTGGACATTCAAACAGTGAGGCTGCAAACAGTTCTGTTCACTGATCCAACAAAAACTTAGTAACATGGTTATTAATCCTACACACTTAAGCATACATAGTTATCTCTTTTAGAGAACTTTCTTTTCCTCCTCTTGCTTTTTTTAAAAACTTTTTTTATTTAAAGAAAAAATTTTGAAACAGAAAGAGGGTAGAAACAATACAAAATCTCAAAAACAAAACAAAACAGAAAAAAAAATAGGAACCAGTAAAAAATCACTAGTTGATAATTACATACTTTCCTCTTAGATGTAGTTGTTCAAGTTACAAAAGTAAAGTCCACAAAGTGGACATTCAAACAGTGAGACTGCAGTCAGTTTTGCTCATCCATCCAACTAAAACTTTAGTAACATGGTTATTAATTCCACACACTCAAACATACATGCAGTTATATCCTTCAGAATACTCTCTTTTCCTTTTTTTTCCTTTACAATAACTATAATCCATTCTCGTAAACTACTTAGAAGTTCTACACATGTATAAGTCTCTACACATATACCTAGCCTTTCTGTATTAGAGGGAGAAACAAATCAAAACAAGTCAGCAATACAAAGTCCTAGAGAAACACAAAATGAAAAGAGCATACAAAAACACAACACTAGGTGATCTACAGTAGTCACTATGATGTCTCTTGTTATTTTCAATAAAATTGTCTATATCATCAAATATAATATAAACTTAGCATTGCTTTACACTATTAATAAAATCTAAACATTGGAGACATTATAGGACTTCAAAGGCAGTTAACAATCAAACCAGAATGGGCATCCTATTGAATCCTGTCATCTTCAGAGTAGTTACCCCTAGTTTCAGACTCGACAATCTCAAGCATAACAGATTCAAATAAAATCAGTCAAGATAAAACAGTGATATAACCAATCATCTCTGTCTTATCTCTGCCATGCTATTTTTCTGTTGCTATTTGTTTACTTTTCTCCTTCATTCCACTGTATGCCCCTTTCTTTGAGGCCTTTCTGCCATTATTCCTGGGTATGGTGGTTTTCTTCTCTCTCTCTAGAATGTCCTTCAGTATTCTTTGCAGGGTTGGATTGGTGGTCACAAACTCCCCCAGTTCCTCTTTGTCATGGAAATATCTTGTCTCTCCATTAATTCTGAGAGACAGTTTTGCAGGGTGCATCATTCTGGGTTGGAGGTTATTTTCTTTCAGGGCTTGGAATATTTCGCTCCAAGCCCTTCTTGATTTGATGGTTTGCATTGAGAAGTCCTCTGTGATTTTGATGAGTTTTCCTTTACAGGTAATCTGTTTCTTTTCTCTGACCACTTTTAATATTCTGTTCTTGTGATGGATTTCTGAGATCCTGATTATTATATGTCTGGGTGTATATCTGTTTGGGTTGTAGCTGGCTGGAGTTCTATGTGCCTCATTTATCTAAACTTCACTTCCGTAACCTATGTTTGGGAAGTTTTCCTTAATTATTTCTGTGAATAGACTTTTTATTTCATTTGTATTTGTTGCTGCATCTTCATTCACATATTTTATTCTTAGGTTATAAATCCTCTTGTCCTCTTCTAGCCTTTGTATCGTTGCTTCCTGGTTCCTTGTTATTTTTAAAAGATCCTTCCTTTCATGATCATACTTTGCAAGTCTATCTTCAAGTTTTAAAAGTTTATCTTTAGTTTCTATTACAAGGTTTTGCCAAGTTTCAATGGAGTTTTTAATTTCCTGATATTCTCTTTGGATCTGTTTCATATATTCTATATTTTGTTTATATTCTTCATCAAAGGCTTCTCTCCTTTCTCCGGGTTCCTCTATTCTTTCATTTGTGCCTACTTGAGGATTATCCAGGACTTCTTTTATTAATCTTCTTATATCTTGCTTCACCTGAGTTAGAATTTCAGATTTAAATTTGACAATGAGGTCACAGATGTATTTCTTTATTTCTGTGACATTACAGGTGTGCTGCTCTCAACCTCCTCTGCATTTACCTTTGTTGGACTCACTTTCCCTGGTTCCACAGTTGGGGACCTTTTGCTCTTTCTCTGTCTTGTCATGTTTTCGTCCCCCTTCAGACAGGTGGATGGTGGAGGTCTCTTGGCCTTTTGAATTGCTTACAGTTTTTCTGCATTGCACTTGCTAGGGAAGTACCGCCCCCAGTCAGCTGTGGATCTGCAAGTTGCACGCTGAGAGCTGGCTCCTCCCCCATGCCAGTCAACCAGTTTATGCTTCAACAAGTTTATGTGTTCCCTTGGGATGCCACTGGCCCAGAAAAGCCTCCTCCCTGGCTATTGGGTTTCAATCAAGGGCGTGGCCCTGCCCAAGCAGATCCCACCAATCTGCTTTGGACTAGGAGTCATCAGCAGATGCTGCCTTGGGTTTTGATTCAAGCCAGCCCCGCCCAACTCCAAAATGTCACCCACCCAGTCCTCCCGGTTTGTGGAATCCAGTTCCCATCACTCACCAAAGTTTGTGCAGCTCAACTGGCTGTTTCAGTCAGTCCCTGTCTCAGTGCCTCCTCCAGCCAAGGGTCTGGCGCTCACCAACTCCCGCTTTCAGCAGGGCCGTGATCTCAGCTCGATCATGAGTCACCTGACTTTAAGACGGGCCAGTACAGCCATCGAGGCTTGCCTAGCTCCAGCCCTCTGTCCATGCTTCCTTTTCTTCTTTCTTTTTTCCTTTTTTTTCCCTCATTTTCTTCCTGGGTCATGAGAATCCTTCTCCTTTTGTCTGGCTTTCTCCATGTTGCCAGATTACAGCGTCTGAGTTGTTTTTATTTTTTTCCTCAGAGAGGCTCTCTTATTGTGCTGCCACTCAGTCAGCCATCTTGCAATCTTGCATTGTTTATTGATATATGATTCTATCAACATTCTGATAATGAACATTTAGATAATTTCAGAGAAGATCAAAGCTATCTCCAAAGTTCCACTCTTCTCTGAGTCCTCACAAGAATTATACTTAAGGCACCATCACAGTGTTTCTCAAAACTCTTCTGTTCTTTAAGCATTACCCAGTTATTACAGTGATTTTCACATTTTTAAGTGTTTATTCTAACAGTGTACTTCTTAACACCAATTTCTATGTAAGTTTATTCTTACTGCTATAATGAAATAGTGTAGATAATTTATAAATGACAGAAATTTATTTCTCACAGTTCAGGAGCTCAGAAAATTCAAGATTAAAGCTAGGAAATTCAGCAACTGATATGTGTTTTATTCACTGCTCCATAGATTGCACCCTGTTCCTGAGTGTGTTGGTTAGGTTTCTCGAGAGGACTAGATGACATAGAAGAAAAAACTAGGCATTCAGTATGAATGTTTACGGTTCAGCGATTGGAGGGTACATAATGACTGAATATTGGAAAACCAAGAGTCTCAGTAGCTGCTAATTATAAGAAATTGGAAACTGCAGAGCAAAAAGATACAGCACTAGTCCAAGACTGAACACACCACCTGAAAGGTTCCTGGAGAATTTCTGGTATGGTGAGTTTTAGAAGAGTAAAGAAAATGGAAACTTATCTTCATGAGCAACAGAAGCAAAAGATTACACACACAAGCAGAATAAAACTCTTCAAAACAGTCCCAATTCCTTCTTTTCTCACTTTATTCCACTCAGGTTATGTGCCTACTAGATGGGGCCACCAGACAGTTTGGACTACCCCTCAGTATGTGGCTAACACAGCCATACTCACTAGAAACACCACACAGACACACCCAGAGCTGTGATAAAAAATAAAATAAGGATCTACTGACAACATAATACTGAAAATTAATAAATCAAGATAACAAACCATTCAATGAAACACAGTTCATCCTTGTATTTGAAATACTCCTTCATAATGACAAAGAAATATTTCCAAAACTATATTTCAGTCATTAGAAGCAATTATAGAAAATAAGTCAGTAGTGTCAGTAGTACTGACACGATACTATACTCATATACTGTATTAAGTATCCTTTTTATTAATAGATATGAGTTATACAGAAAAGTGGGATTTATCTTGCCACATCCATGGCTATAAAATGGCTATAAAACACTTTGAATTTCTCCACCACACATTGTTCACCTTGTCCTTAATAATTTCTTTCCTCTTCTCAACTACTTTCCTTTGCTCTAAAAGAAAACAATTTATGACTCAGACTGATGTATCTTGCAAAACTATATTTCAAATTTTAAGGCGAAATAAGATATTTTCATGATAAAGAGTGCCTAGAGAAATTCAGGATTATCAAAGTAATACTCCCAAAAAATTCTCAAGGATATCCTAGGAAGAGAACAATGACAAAAGGACTAATAGAATGAATGTACTAGATACAGTGAGGAGTTAAGTAGAAAAGAAAGACAGAGAATCAGCAAAGGAAAATAAGCCAATGACAGGAATAAGTCAATACCTGTTAGTAATAACTTTTAATGTGAATTATCTCAGTTCCACAGTAAAGAGCACAGATGGGTAGACTGGATCAACAAACAAAATCTGTGTCCTGTGTACATGAAAGGTATTTAACAAAAAAATAAATGCACAGGCTAAGAAAAAATCAAAGAATGTTAAATAATATTCCATGCAATAAGAACATGAGAAGAAGGAGATGTAGCTTTCCTATAGTCAGACACAGTGACCTTCAAGCCAAAACTATCAAAAGAGGGGGGAAAAAGTCACTACCTATTGGTTTGGGGAACAGTCCAATAGGAAGAGAAAACAATTATTAACATACATTCACCAAACAATGGTACACACAGCTTCACAAAACAAGTATTGTTGGACAAGTATTATAATGGGGGACATCGAAAGCCCACTTTCACAAATAGACAAATTAAATTTGCAGAAAAGCAAATAAACATCAGAATTCAACTGAACCTTTAAAATGGATTTAATACCTATCTAGTTTTCCACCCAAGAGCAACATACACATTCTTCTCATCAGCATATGGAATTGTATCCAAAAAAGACCATGTACTAACCCATAAAGCAAGCTTAAGTAAATGTAAAAGACTTTAATTATAACATACATATTATCATATCATAGCAAAAAGAAACCGGAAATCAGCAACAAAAGAAAAGTCAGAATTTATGCACTTGCACGAACACTAAACAATGCACTCTTAAATAAACAATGGGCTACAGAAAAAAATCAAGGAAGAAATAAGTTTCTAGAACAAACTGCTGAGGGCTAGCTTAATGCAGTACAAAGTAGACAGTGATTAATGCTAATAAATCGACATAAAACAAATTGAGAGTCTACCCTAGGCCTGCATGACTTGTGACAAGACCTGTGGCTGGTTAATCCTTAAATCAATGACCAGAGCATCTGGTCTGTGAAACCCTGGCTCTTCAAAGCAAGATAACACAGCAGCTAAGGACTTTGACCGACCTAAATTCCTTCTAGCTCAGTAGTCCAATTAGCAGATAATCAGTAAACAATGATCTGTGCCTGTGTTCTTTTCCCAAAATGCTTTATCTCTCATTCCGTGAGCCTCACCTGCATCAGCAGTTCACCCTCATCACTTGCTAAACACCAGCACAACTCCAATCAAGCTGTGCACCTAATAAAGGCTGGGGACACGTGCTCTTGGTCTTAGTCCATAATTGACATTATGCTGATTGGGTCAAGTGATTTAAAGGCATTTGCATGTCAGAGGATGGAAAATGAATCCAACTAATATTCAAGAGCCCTCTACGTCACTGAAATTTCTAGTGGCGTGGGATATGCTGCGGTATCCCTTCAAAAGTGAAGGATAAATTGTTGCATCTGTTCCCTCCCATAACCAAAAAGAGGCAAATCATTCTTCACTTGAACATATTATTCTATCACATTTGAGTTACTAATAAACCTACTAGTTTTTACAGGGCCCAGAATAAGAGAAGACTCTACAACTGGTCCAGGGTGCTATGTAGCTGCTTTGCCACATGGCAGATAGGGGTATTGTATAAAACTTCTGGAAATGTCTCCTAACTGTATCACAGAAAAGACCCTTAAGAATTTTGAAGCAAAGATCTAGCATTGTCTTTAGGTATTTTTTTCCTCCTTTGAGAAACAGCTCCTGGCCTGTTACTGGGCCTTACTGAAAACTGAACAGTTGACTATTGGGCACCATGTTACCATATAATCTGAGCTGCCCATAATGAACTCATTACCTTCAGAGTCATACATTTGGGTACACAGAGAAATAGTTCATCACCAAAGGGAAGTGATAGACTATATGTTATTTGGCTATTATGGTTGGATCTAGATGTCTCCCCATAACTTCATACAGTCCTAGGTGGAGCTTTCTCAGAGGTAATTTGATCTACAGTGTGTAATGCTGGGATTAACGGTGTGTGAATACTAAACCAGCCCAGTGATTTTTTTGACACTTCCCTAACCCCAGCAACTGAGATACAATATAAAAGGGGCAGAAACATTCTGCTAAGGTCCTTTGTTGCTTTTTCTATCTTGTGGGCACCATCAGCTATTCTCTGTGATACCCTCTGCCGTGTACCTCTTTACCTTGGAGCCAGCCAATTGGACTCAAACTTCTATAAACTGTGAGCTAAATAAACCTTTCCCCTTTTAACATTGGGTGTCATTTTGTCTCAGAAATGAGAAAAGTAACCAAGACAAGGTTTCAAGCAGGTCTTGGAGGTTCAGGTATGTTACAGGAAGAAGTAGTCCAGTTACCGTGGCTCCTACTCCTGCTGTACTGCTTTTGGTCCCCGAGTACGCTCCTATGAATACAGACAGAGGAAGAGAAGACTAGGGCAGAGTTTAAAGATGATTCTACACATTATGAGGGCACCACCTGAAAGTAGACAGTTACAATACTACAGCTCTTTTCCGTAACATCCCTGTAGGACAGTAGTTAAGGGAAATATTCAGAGTGGCCAAAACTTCATGTAGTACACTTGGTTATACATACTTTTGGAAGAAAAAACTTCCCAGGTATGTAACTATATACTTACTTTTGGAATGTGGCTAATGGTCTGACTGAATCATGAGGGACTTGAAAGGAATATGACTCAAAAACTGGTTTAAGAAAGAAAGAAAGAAAGAAAGAAAGAAAGAAAGAAAGAAAGAAAGAAAGAAAGAAAAGACATTTGGGCAAGACTTATATGACCATACCTCTCCATCTGTTGTGAAGAATGGGAAAATATTTGGGTGCCATGTAAATGGTAACTTCAGTAAGAGAGGACTTTAATAATCCAGGGGATAGAGTGACTAGTTCTGCAGATAGCATTCAGTTTTGTTTCTCAGCTATCCCTGTCTTTCCCCAATTGGCCAATAAACAAAGTGGCTTTAGTGTCAGGGATGGAGGTTTTGTATAGGCTCAGCAATCTTCAGTCACCAAGTGAGAGGGGAGTACAGCCACTGCTGAAAGCCAAACCTGCCAACAGTAGACAGCAACAAGGTTTCCTGTGGTGATCATCCCATAATCTGGTGGCAGATTGAATACAATGAACAATTTCCACCATGGGAAGGGTAACTTTTCATCCTTGTTGGAATAGACACTTATTCTAGGTATTAATTTGTCTTTTCTCCATGTAAAGCTTCTGCCAAAACTACAATCTGTCAACTTACAAAATGCCTCATCAACCTCGTCGTATTCCACAGCATTGCTTCTGACCAAGGAATAGACTTCATGCCCAAAGTAGCATAAAAATGGGCACATATCCTTAGAATTCAGTGAGCTTACATGTAGCCCATCAACCAGAGGCAGTTACCTTTATAGAATACTGTAATGTGCTTTTGAAGTGTCAGACAGGTGGCAATAGCCTGCGTGACTAGGGCAATGTCTTCCAGAGGCTGTATGTGCTCTGAATCATCCTTCTTCTCTCATAGCAAGAGTTCATGGATCCATAAATGGTTCTATTCACCATTACCTTTAGTGATCTATTAGCACAATTTTTTTCTCCTATGCTCTTTGTTTTTCCTCCTTGCTCTGTTGGCCTAAAAGTTTTAGGTCCAGAATGGAGAAGACTTCTACCAGGAGTCACAACATTGATTCTATTGAACTAGAATCAATGAAGGTGAAATGAGGTAATTGTTCTGAATATTTCTGAATATTTCTTTCCTATTTTGCTAATATGCCTGTGCATTTATGCATGTATATGAAGCAGATGTTGTTTTCTCTGTATTGTGACTTTGATTAACTTAATATCAGCAGTTAAGTATTATTAGTTTTACATTATAATATTGAAAATTATGTGCTATCAGGATGAAGAGTAAGTATTACCCAGACCAAAATTTTGTATTGTTTTCTGGGAAGAGAATTAGTGTTTCCATTTTTACATAGGAGATAGTTGTATTGTTATATCAAAGTCAAATTTATCAGTGATGCGGAAAGCATGAGTAGCACTTTGAAGAAGCTGAAGAAACCAAGTTTTATTAGCCAGCTGGCCCAGAGGAGTGAAGCACTCCTAATTCTCAGCCCTGAGGATGGGATATGTGGGCCTTATAGGGCCTTTTGGCAGAAAAAGGGAAGAAAGTTAAGGTACAGAATGGAACAAAGGCAATTGCTCAAATGTGACAGTTCTATGAGTTTTAACATTTGATGACCATGGCCAGCTATGGAGTAAGCTAACAGGACTTGGTGAGGAGCTGTTTGCTTATCTCATCAGGATGTTGCTGGTACGAGGAAAGGATTAATGGTTATGATTCACCCATGGTCAGCTTGCCAGACATTTCTTCTTAAATTACACTTAATCTCCAAATGCAAGAGCAAGTTAATAATTATAACTAACATGATACTGAGACAGAACAATAGATCACCCTGGGGCCCCTGCTTTTCTCCAAGGTCTCAACCCAGAGCCCCACCCATTGGATAGTTAACTTCTTACTCTGTTCTGTCTTTTAGCCACGAGATTACAGAAGTTTCTGTACTGTGCTGCATCCCCACTTTCCCACACAAGTTGTTAACAGCCTCCTGTTTATCTCACCCCCTGTACCTTGCTGAATTCCTTCTTCCCTTCTTATAGAGCTGCTTCATGGTCATTTGTTACCTGAATTCTCTGCTGGCTGAGACAAACTGGTTGTTCAGGATGGTAAACCTTTTACCTTTAAGTAACTGTCTTTGTTTAGCTCAACTTTTCCTGCCACAAACTCTATATAACTCTCCTGACCCATTCTCAGGGCTCAGACTTTGGAGTGCTGAACTCCTCTGTGTCTGCTGGCATAACAAAGAGCTCCCTTCACTTCTCTGAGTGCCACCCATGGATTCCTGTGTCACCAGTAAATTTTACTTTTGCTGTATTATACATTTTTTCTATTGACTTTGTTCCTCTAGAAATTCTTAACTAATGTAAAGTTACATATTGTTTTAATATAATATATTCTTTAACTATCTTTAGTTTACCCAAAATAATGAAGCAACTGTGAAGTATGAGTGTAGGTTTAAATAAAAAAGAACTCAGTGTGTTTAATTTAGGCAGTCAGTAATGTCAGCATCCGATGTTTCTGTGGTTCACTGTTATTAGTTTTATTTCTCAGTAATTGCATAATTGAAAAATGCTACAACAATTTAAGGGAAGGCAAACCCTATATTTATTTCTACTTTATAGGGCACTTATACATGATATTTTGTTAAGTGGAAGCCATTGCTCCCATTCAAAAGTCAAGAAATGGTGAAGCCAAGCCCTCCCATCCCACCATATTAGCCTGCTGACACATGGGCCAGGAGAGAAGAATAACCTTTACCCAGAACTAGCTTTCCAAAAAACAATAAAACAACCATGACTACAAGCATATTTCCAACATTAGAGATCTACATTTATTCAATTTAAATTTTAGGAAATTAACAATGATCAACATGTAATTCCATGACTCAGTATGGTTACATTTTTCCCCTATCATTGCTAATTACATAGAAATGATGTCAGAACCTCCAAATATGATATAAGGGAAATATTATAACACTCAATCTGTTAGATGTGTGATATGGTAAGTTCATGCTCTCTAAAATCAAAGAATGAATTCTAGGAACAATGGTGGTTAAGAGTAGGAAATATTTATTAAGGGATAGAAAGCTCCTGTCTGAAAGGGACAAGTGGGGACATCCAGAAATTGGGTTGCCCAAGACCCTGCTTCTTAGGGAAAATTTTATGAAGCTCAATCACATAGGTACAACATGGGTTACAGCTAAGATCAACTAATAAGATTATAACAACAGCTTCTGGGGTAATATTGATTCAATGGAGAAGCAGATCACACAGGAAGCAGACACTGAATGAACAAAGATCCTCTCAGGTAGGTCATAGATCTGGGGATCTTGGTTGCCCACTGAAGAGACTGATGCCTATCTAACTTTATTAGACCAAGTGTTAACACTTCTCTCATTCCCAGAGGCATGTAGGCCTGGTTTTCTTGTTGTTATCTTACAACCTGGCCTCCAACTGATACACCTCTGGTCTCAGCTGTGGTGTATTTTCACCTTTGTCCCAGTTCTCTGAAGGACCTAGACTTATCTGACTGCCTATAATATTTCTACCTAAGTTTGCTGTCTGTAATACTATGATTGAGAACTGCTATGATGTTGAAAATTTTAGGGCAAGGATAGCTGTGTGTTTATTTCTATACTATACAACTCTCTGACATTTCATTAAATGGAAACCATTGTTCTTTTTCAAAAATCAAGGCATTAGAATTCTCAACCATCCTGATTATTTTCCTACAATAACTTGCTTCTTACAATAACAGTATAGCTATTCTTTCAGGAAAATCAAGAGAGGTGCTGGAAACATTTACTTCTCTCCTTCCTAACTTTCCCCAGCTTTCTCATAGTTGACTATTTGACAATGGAGTGAGATGCTTCTTCAGAAATTTCTGGATCTCCTTCCAAGCCTGTTCCTGTGCAGCTGCATGTGGGATAAGTTCTCCCCCCCAGTGAACGGGTGGCACCACAAACGGGATCCTGGAAGCAGGACACATTGGAGAATAGGGGGGTTCTATCAGGTGGCCGGCCCCTGGGTAAGACAGTAGGGTCCAGTTGTTCTTTCCATGCCTCCTCAGCTGTTCAATGGCTTCTGCATAATGTACTTTGCTATTGAGATTCTTATCTTCTTCTCCTACAATGAAGAGGAAATGTCCCTGGGCCTTTTCAATAGGAAGTAAAGACTGCCTAATTCCACCTTTATGTTTTGGATAAACCTGATAAAACTCTGAGAATCCAAAGGCATTAATGGATTTATACTCCACAGAGGCAGGTGTGGGCTCAAAGATCTGACCATGGTATATGTGTGGAGTACCAGTGATGAAGTTAGTCCCATTAATAAGCACTATTGCTGTGATTTGTTTTAGTTGAATGGCCAAAGACATTCCAATCTCTGCTCCTTTACATACGGAGACTATCCCAAGGCCTGGGCCTAAAACCTGAAAACAACAGAAAGAAAATGTTATTCTTTCAGTTAAAAGAAAAATACAATTTCATCAGGTGAAGCACTTCAATTACTGAATAAAGAAAGCAAGTGCAAACCCCTACCAATGTGCTCTTATATCTCTTGTATAGAGTTCTGCAATATAAATTGTGTGTTCAAAGGAAATACTTTTTTGAAAATTTGTCAGATTTTGCTAACTAAATAACATGGATGAAGTGAGGTGATTGGATTTTTTCAGTTTTAAATGCCATGAAAAAATGTTATGACATAAAAAGAAATATGTATGTATTATTGTAAGGAATATGATTAGTAAACTTTGTTGTATCAGTTCTGCTCTCTACAGATTCAGAAGGGAGTGAGAAAGGTGAAAGCAGCATAGACCAAGAAACTTGGACAAAGGCCCTGCACCTGCTTTACTTTCAAAAGGAGATTTCAAAGAATGCCTAGTACAGCTTTTTCTTTTATTACAGGTGGTTTTTTGTTTGTTTGTTTGTTTGGTTGGTTGGTTGGTTGGTTTGTTGTTGTTGTTGGTTTTTTTTTTTTTTCCTGGGAATCAAACTAGTGACCTCATGCTTGTCAGGCAGGCACTTATGCCACTGAGCTAAATCCCAGCCCCTAGCTTTTTCTTTTATTGTCAATCATTAATAAGCATTTTTAAATCATCCACTTTGTTTTAAGAACTGTAAAACTCAAGAAGAGAAGTCACAATTTCTTGACATCAAGGAATTCTCTGCCAGATGGAAAGACATGTAAAAAAAAATAACAAAATCAAGATGATCCGTGTATTATGAGTTCTGTGATACAAGAAAGCATACAGACAAAACTACCAAGGCAGTTAGGCAATGGATCAAGCAAAGAACAACTCTCAGAGGAAATTGGCTATGAGCTGAGCCTTCATATAAAAAGTGGCAGCTAACAAGGACGGGTAGTGTTCTATGCTGAATTTAGCAGACACTGCTAAATGGTTACACAAGGGTCATGCACCATAATTTCAAGACTAAAATGACCTTGACCTTTTGTAACTATTGCCCTAAAAAACATACTTTTTCAGGCTCCCCTGTGGTCAATACAGTCTACTTAAGCATTTCTTTTTCCTCATGCAAAATTACACAGAATCATATAATGAAAGCCTGCGTTCCTGACTAGTCCTTCCAGTTTAGAATGCTACCATGTTGACTTAAAGACCATACGCATCTGGTGACCTAGAGTGTAAGTCCAGAAAGTTATAAAAATGTCATCCAGTCTCCTCAATGAGATACATCACTAATTATCTGAACCAAAGTTTGAGCCACAGGTTTTTATACATGTTACAAGAGATAAAATGCCTTGTGTTGATGTTGTTTGAACCATGATAAGACATGTTCCTGGGAAACGTAGCTCTAGTACATTGCTAACAAACTTGCCACATTAAGAACATGTGCAAAACCTGAGGCAGCAAACACCAGTGTATTTAGGGAAATGCAGGTAGCTCTTCATACTTGAATTTGGAGGATAAGTGGGAAGCAGAAAAATAAGGTGGACAAGAAAATACCAGCATGATAATGAACATTTCTGAAAGATGTACCAAGCACTATTGAGTCTTCCTAAAGAGCAGAATTAAGGCAGAATTGAAAGATGGTAAAAATAATAATATAATAATAATAACATTGAAGAAGTATATAGAAGTCAGACCATAATATATTTTATCTAACAGGCTAGGAAGTCTGACTTCTATTCTTAAGCAAAAGAGAGGATCCTGCCAAGTGAGAAAACCATGGTGTCCTAATAAAGCCAGTTGTACAACTCTTACTTGAAAAAATGGAAACAGAATGCCAGAGCTTAAAGCAATAGGATAGGCCAAAAATGATGGGGTCCTGAAAGAAGGGAGCATAAATCAAGTGAAGCAAAAGGGAAACAACATGATTATGAATTGTTTATGAGTATAGAATATGCATTTCTCAGCCACTAGTAGGTTTGGGAGGGGAAAGGAGAAGATGATGATGATTATTGTTTATGGCAGAAAGTGCAGTTAAGACTGACTATCTCAGGGCTGGGGACTTAGTTCAGTGGCACAGCACCTGCCTGCCAGATGTGAGGTCCTGAATTTGATTCCTGGTATCCCCCCTCAAAAAGAATGGTTATCTTTGTGTCCTGACTGCTTGCAAGGACAGAGGCTTAGATTTTGTTTCTAACCTCTTTGCTATTCTCACATACTTTTTAAAATTGGTCTTCTTTATTTATAAGTCATTTTATCAACAAATGAATAATTATTTTCATGCTATTTAGAGATAAATGATTGAATATGCCACTTGCACCAAGTGGGCAGAAATGTGAGAAATAGCATAACAGAATTAAAAACCTCAACAAACAGAATGAGTCATATATGATAATTCCTTCACTAAATGCTAAAAGGGATAGTTTGTATCAATTAAAATATCTGAAATTTTTCCTAACTCTTAATTAACATTTATAATTCTATATATGTACAAGGTGTAATGTGATGTTTGTGTGTATATATTTTGGAATATATTTGTGAGTATACATTTTAGAGTGAGCAAAACAGGCTAGTAAATATATTTTATCACTACACATGCATAATTTTCCTTGTGATAAGATCATTTGAAATCTACTCTTCTGGTAATTTTGAAATACACAAATCATAATTATATTATTAACCATATCCACCACTAACATGATAGATCAAAAGAAATTATTCTCCTTGTTTTATTGGAAAATTATATTCTTTGGCTAACAGCTCGCTTTTTCAACTCCACCCCTGCCTCAAAATTCTGTCTTGATATAAAAGATACAGTTATAGCAAAGAGACACGGAAACTCAATGAAATTGGCCATGGAAAATAAAGCAAAAGCATGTATAACATAAATAATCGAAATAGATGACTCAGTGCAGAATTTTTTTTTTTTTGAGACACAGTCTCGCTATGTAGTGCTGGCTGTCCTTGAAGTCTCTTATGTACCCCAGGTTGGCCCCAAACTCATAGTGATTCTCCTGCCTCAGCCTTTCAAGTGCTGGTATTACAGGTGTGCATCACCATACCCAGCTCTAATTTATTTCTGATCTTTGTAGGAAAAATAACTCTTGTCTTGATTTCTGCCATCAAATTTGGGATAAAAGAATTTTTAATTCATAGAAGTTGCTTAAAATCAATGGGTAGAAAAATAAGACCTAAAAGGAATTGAAAAATCTCTAGTCTATCATGCTTTAAAAGAGGCCCTGGGAAGCAAGGATAGAAGTAGTTGGAAAGAAATCTGGTTGGTTATGAACCAGTTATGTGGAATCACTGCATAGGGATGGAGTTTGCATGCAAGCAAGTACAAGAGGAACAAGACTAAAAAATAAAAACGCAGACTCGCACAACCTCTCATTTTTTTCATCCAAGACAAAAGGCCGACATACTTGTAACATTGACTATCTGACAGTTAAAGGACAATTTCATTACAAGCATCACAGAGAGCCATTTAAAGTTTTACTACATCACAATATTATAAGTGATTGTTCCTCATTTTACTATAATCCTGACTAAATTTTGGTGAGGCATACTGGAACATTTTTCACTACTTAGGTTTTATTTTCTTTCAGTTCTTATGAAGAAAAAAAAAAGAATAGAAAACCAAGGGATACAAAGCACCAATCCTGACATAAACAGAAAAGCACATATTATAAAATGTGGTTTGTGAAATACCAGAGTATTATGTTTAAATTATCTTAAGTAATCAGTTCTTCAAAGAAATACTTATTATTTGTCAAGGGTAGGACAGTGCTGAGATAGTGATGATAATAATAATTGCTTAATTTTATTGAGTGATTAGTATGGTCAGTTTCTAAACAAGCACTTTGCATGCGTAATTCTCTTCAAAACTCACCAAGACCTTAAGAGATAGTACCACATTATATTATTTATGCCATAGAAAGCACTGAGGATAAGAGAATATAATTCCCTTACCCCACATTACAGGAAGCCAGCAAAATATCTCATTTTGATCTGAATTCAAAAGTTATGTTTTTTGGTATCAAGAGGAATACAGGCTCCTTTCCTATACATTTTGTTTTTCTGAACAGAAGACATTGGATGAGAAATACACCACATGAATAATGTGGGCATGTAGTTGAACAATTAGGGTTATTTAAAAACCACAGGCAAAGTAAATTTAGACACAAAAATTACCTTAGGATGTCTCAGGAGGAAGTTAGCAGCTTCCTCAAAATAGTCTAAGTCCACTTTATCGAGATAAGCAGGCAAGTCATCGTAGGCAAAATAAGCCAGGGCCAAGGAAGCAAAGCCATGACTGGCCAGCAGACTGGCCCGGAATTCAAGTAGTCCACCAGTACCACCAAACAAGTCAATTACTCCTGGGAAACAGCCCTCTCCTGAAAAAGAACAATCCAAAATGGTGCTGTGTATGAAGGAACAGTAAGGAAAACATAATAGAAATTTGGCAACAGCACAAAGAAATGCATTATTTGGATTTAATGCACAAATTTTCAAATAAATTTCCAAATTTTTGGCCTTATACCTGGGCCAGAATAAGGCTGCATTGATACCTAATATGTGATAGAACAAAACAACTAGAGGTTTAAATGGAAGACTTAGTCAATGATACGTTAATCTCTGCAGCAAAGGATTATGGGATTCATTTTTATAGCTTAAAGAAAGCTATAAAAATTGGACTAAAAGCTCTTAAACAGTAAAAGATACACAAGTGGGATCCAGGAAATCTATGAAGGTCCTTAAATTTTATGCAATATATACAATACTGATGCAAGGTACTATGGTTTAATGTAAAATGTTCCCCAAAGGCAGATATGTTAAAAATTCCTCTTTTTTGCTTCACAACCATGAAGTGAACAATTTTGTTCCATAACACTCTGTTAGAATGTGTTTCTTTGCCAAAACAAAGGACCAACTTATCATTGACTAAACCTTTAAAATTATAAAAGAAAATAAAAATTTTCCTTTATAAATTGATTGCCCCAGGCATTTGTAATAGTAACAGAGAGCTTTAAGAGGGTGGTCCACAGATTTAAATGGGTTCCCAAGGTATATGGTAAAACAAAAATGTCTTTAAATGATTATATTTATTAAAATTCTGTCTTAGTTCTATTCCATTATGACTACACAGTGATCAATTTGGTCATGTAAGCAAATGTAAGTGAAACCACTTTTTATTTAATAATCCCTTTTATTCTGTAACATCAGGTTATCTTGGTACATTCACTTCTTATGCAGGTAGCTAGCTTATTTTCTTTTTTTATTTAAAGAAAAAAAAGAAATAATACATAGTTTCAAAAAATATTAAGAAATCACTAGTTGACAATTACATATTTTCCTTTTAGAAGTAGTTGTTCAAGTTACATAAGTAAAGCATGCAAAGTAGACATTCAAACAGAGAGACTGCAATCAGTTCTGTTCACCTATCCAACAGAAACTTAGTAATTTGGTTATCAATCTTACACACTTAAACATACATGCAGTTATATCCATTAGAATACTTTCTTTTCCTCTTTTTTTACAGTAACTATATTCAATTCTCGTAAACTGTTTAGAAGTTCTACGCATGTATGAATCTCTACATGTGTACCTTTCCTTTCTGTATTAGAGGGAAGAACAAATCAAAACAAGACAACAAAGCAAATTAATTCCTAGAAAAACACAAAATGAAAAAGTCATATAGAACCACAATACTAAGTGATCTACAGTAACTACTATGATGTCTCTTGTTATTTTCAATAGAACTGTCCATATCATCGGGCATAGTATAATTGGACATAGCAGTACATAACAATATTAGTAAAAACAATACATTGGAGACATTATATGACTTCAAAAGCAGTTAATAATCCAACCAGAATGGGTATCCTGGGAATCTTGTCATCTTCAGAACATTTGCCTCTACTCTCAGACATGATGCTATCAAGCATACCAGATTCGAATAAAATCAGTCAAGACAAAACAGCTATCTAACAAACCAGATTCAAATAAGATCAGTCACAGTAAGACAGTGTAAGTAATTCAGGGCTTCAGTTTAAGTTAATGGGGAATTAAGGATATTTACCATAGTATATCCTGCTATTTTTGGGGTAGCTTCTGTGCTTTCAAATCTAGTGTGAGTAGTCAGATTGGAACAGAATAAAATCAAACTATAGCCAATCTTCTCTGCCTCATCTCTGCTATGCTATTTTTCTGTCATTGTTGTTTACTTTTCTCTTTCATTTCACTGTCAGCACCGTTCATTGAGGCCTTTCTGCCATTGTTCCTGGAATCCTGGTGCTTTTATTCTCTCTCTATAGAATGTCCTTCAGTATTTTTTGTAGAGTTGGATTGGTGGTCACAAACTCCCCCAGTTCCTCTTTGTCATGGAAACATTTTGTTTCTCCATTAATTTTGAGTGATAGGGTACATCAATCTGGGTTGGAGGTGATTTTCTTTCAGGGCTTGAAATACTTCACTTCAAGCTCTTCTTGATTTGATAGTTTGTGTCGAGAAGTCTGTTGTGATTTTGATAGGTTTTCCTTTGTAGGTGATCTGTTTCTTTTCTCTGACTGCTTTTAATATTCTGTTCTTGTAATGAATTTCTGGGATCTTGATTATTATACGTCTGGATGTAGATCAGTTTTGGTTGTAGCTGGCTGGAGTTCTGTATGCCTCATATATCTGAATATCGTTTCCTTTTCCTTTGCTTGAGAAGTTTTCCTTAATTATTTCTGTGAGTAGCCTTTTTATTTCATTTGTATTTGCCCCTGCTTCTTCCCTCACATTTATTATTCTTAAGTTATAGATCCTTTTGTTGTCTTCTAGCCTTTGTATTGTTACTTCCTGGTTCCTTGTTATTTTTAAGAGATCTTTCCTTTCATGATCAAACTTTGCAAATCTATCTTCAAGTTTTGAAAGTCTGTCTTTAGTTTCTGTCAAGAAATTTTTCCAGCTTTCAATGGAGTTTTTAATTTCCTGGTATTCTCTTTGCATCTGTTTCATGTATTCTAGATTTTGTTTATATTCTTTATCAAAGGTTTCTCTCCTTTTTCTGGGTTTCTCCATTCTTCCATCTGTGTCTTCTTGAGAAATGCTTAGCATTTCTTTTATTAATCTTCTTATATCTTGGTTCACTTGAGTTAGAATTTCAGATTTAAATTCATAGATGAGGTCACAGAAGTATTTCTTTATTTCCATTGAGGCCGTGTCCAGTATTGCATGTTTGCTGCCCTTGATCTCTTCTGTATTTACCTCTCCTGGACTTATTTTCCCTGGGTCAGTAGCTGGAGGCTTTTTCTTGTTTCTTTTTCTTGTCATATTTCTGGTTTCTTTCAGACAGGTGTATGGTGGAGGTCTCAGGTCCTTTCCATATTGCTTACAGTTTTTCTGAAGCATGCTGGCTAGAGGATTGCTGCCCTCTCCAGTTTGCTGTTGATCTGTGAGGTGCACACAGGGGCAATGTGGGCTGGCCCCTCTCCTCTGAGCCAGTCAACCAGTGAGTGCCTTCAGCACATTAGTCTGTGCCCTGCAGATGTCACAGGTTTGGGACAGTTTCTTCTCTGGCTATTGGGTCCTGACCAGGGGCGTGACCCAGCCCAAGCAGATCCTGCCAGTCTACTTTGGGCCAGGAGCAGCCAACTGATGCCACTGCAGTTGCCTGTCCTGCCTAACTCCAATATGTCATCAAGCCAGTCACCCCTTCTGTGGGACCCAGTTCCCAGCACTCACCACTGGTCAGTGCAGCTCGCCTTGCCAGTTCCGCTCCCTGTTGCAGCACCTCCTTCCCTCAAGGGTCTCAGGCTCACCAACCCCTGATCTCAGCAGGACCATGACTTCAGCTTGATCATGAGTCACCCAACTCCAAGACATGCCCAGCACTGTGCAGGACCAGCTCCAGCCCTCTGTCCACACTTTTTTCCCCCTTTTTTTCTTTCTTTCTTTCTTTCTTTCTTTCTTTCTTTCTTTCTTTCTTTTCTTTTCTTTTCTTTTCTTTTTTTTTTCCTTTTTCTTTTTCTTCAGTTTCTTCCTGGGTCATGAGAATCCCTCTCCTTTCATCTGGTCTTCTCCACGGTGTTAAATTCTAGCATCTGAGTTGTTTTTCTCAAAGAGGCTCTCTACCGTGCTTACCTACTGATCCACCATCTTTTTCCCCCTAGGTAGCTTATTTTAAAGATAAGTCAGAGCCTATACAGTAACACAAAGCTACAGTACATTAATTGGAGTATTCTATTATTGTATAGATGACTTAACTAAATAAGATTGGACTCACTTGTGTTTAAAAGAAATGCTCAACTTAAATCAGCAATGGAAGAAAATTTAAATGCTGTACTGACCTTGAGAAAAGAAAAATAAAGTGACACCTAGTATATCTTGGACAAAAATGCTATTTGAATAAATGAATAAGGATGTTTTTGCATCCTTATTTCTGATTGGCAGAAAAAGGGATAATAGTTGAAAGTGTGATTCCCTCATCTAGAAAGAATGTTAGAGTTGAGAAATGTTTTCAGATCTGACTCAACCACCCACAAAATTCATTCCAGTTTGTGTACCAGAACAAATGCTTAAGGCGGGCCCTGCACATCAATGTCTTTAAGAGTTCACAAATTGCATACCCTGAACAAAATATCCCAAGGTGAAAGCCTGGCAACAAAACACACCTTTATAATGAGAAGTATCTGTGTCTATGCTACCCACTTCCTGCTACGACATAAAATAAAGTGTGTAAATGTACTAGCTATTAAAATTTCAAAATTATTATTAAAATTTCAAATTTGTCAAAACAAGTTCATGAGTCATGGTAAATTTGGAAAAGGCAGCTGTTATTTGTTGTTTAGCATTTATAACCCTCTACCACTGGAACACACTCCTAACATTTCAAAGTTCCTCAACCCATTGCATTTCCACAATTTAAGTAAATAAACAAAACAGCACAATTAGATGAGGTAATGGCTCTGTTCTAGTGAAAAAAAAAAAGCATTTTTCTAAAGAAGGGAATCTCAGATATGAAATCTGGGCCTTCTAAAATTTTCTGGTAAATTATTTTTAGTTCACTTAGTTCCATAATAAACTCTGACCAATAGCTGTTACAAACCACTTCCTGGTATGTAGAAATCACCATGGAAAACCATGAATGTTTTGGTAAATTTTATAAACATTAGGGAGCGTGCTCTATTACCCAATTTGTGAAATATCCAATAAATGGGCAGCATTTGTTTTAACTAAAGGGGATAAAAGTTTCTGTACATCCTCTATATCTGTTGAAAACTTTTAGTTCATCATATTACTAGCATGGTGGGAGAATAATACAATACCATATGTTTAAACTAAAACTAGAAAGCTTCCAAAAAGAGCTTGCATATGGCTTTTACGATATCAAGATGTGAATCCTAAACTAGCTAGGGTCTGTTGCAAATAAATTTAACACAAGTCCAAAGTTTTGAAATCCAATGATGTAGGAATTCCATTACTAATTATGTGTAGTCATAGGATTAGACAAGATGCAGAACTGTTGAGGTAAAACTTGGCTTACAGAGAATATTACCATGCACTTGATCTGATCCAAAACGAACATTTATTTTAAGAAAGGAAAGTTGAGAATATGTATTAGGCACATTCAAGATAAATTTCTAGAGTAATGAGTCAATTAAAAGGAAAAAATACAAAACGGTAAACGGAGTCATTCCACTCACCTGGAGGAAGAAAGAGGGCTCCCCGGAGGCGGCCTTCCCTCACTGGGATCCGAGTGACACCAGGTGCTATGTACCACCTTTCTACAGTCAGGGTGGCCAGTGGAGCACTGGCAGGTAAATGTCTTATTGGGAAATATAGCTCACAAAGTCGTAATTGGACCTGGAATGGGATAGTTACATCTCTTTTCATCAGTCTTGTTAATAGTTTTTCAGGTTTCAAGGACCAGAAGAGCCCCATGGGGTGGACTCCCACATAGTCACCTCCAAGTGAAGCATCACGCTCCAAATCTACCTCACCAGCTTCATTGGCCTTGTAATAGGCCTCAGAATGAAACAAGTTCTGCTTTTCATCTTGCACTGATGCCTGAAGACACACAACCTGGAAAGGACTTAGGCCTGTAACTCGGACATGCATAGGCTCATCAACAAGTGCACTCTGAGGAGTGGCTGTCAGCTGGACCATTTTGCAGTGTGGAATGCTGGTTCAGTCTTCAGAAGCACCTCCAGTAAAATCTAGAGAAAAAAAATATATATATATGAAATAAGGTAGTGATAAGCTTAATGAATGGTGAAATAGATCAGAAATTAGACCTCTTAGGATTCACTTTTAACACTCTGGTGATCTAGGAAATATCCTCTTGTCATCTTTTAGTGCAAGATATCTGAGAATGTGCAACACATTTCTAGAAGACAAAAATAAACTTCATACATTTTATTACCATGAAACTACATTTGAGAAAGCAGCAGTGCAAATGTGTATGAAGGGTATCAATACATTAAGAATGGTACCATAGTCTATCATATAACTGTTATATTATCAGATGTAAAAGAAGATAGGACTGATATACAAGGCTGGAAATGAAACAATTTATTGAATTTCTGGCTGTGCAAAACAGTTGACTCCCGAATAATCCTATCTCTAAGCCCTAGAAGCAGCCCAACAACTAAGACTTCACCTTCAACACAACATTTGAGAAAAAAGAGGGCTATTTCAAAAGAATGAGAATAGTCTTTTGAAAATAAGGTTGATGTGTGTATTTCTTCCTAGAGAAAAGATATCCATCTCTAGATTGTCAAATCACCCAATAAAAAAGCAATAGTCGAGGTTGACAATAACTTCTGGTGCAAAGAAATCTTGTTGAAATTTTCCTAACCTCACTTAAAAATTAACATTTTCGCTGATGTGAAGAAAACTATGAGTTTACCACTCCAGTATGAATGTGGCCAGGCAACATGGTGCCCAGTCCTCACTCCTTCCACATCAGGTGACACTTTTACATTTTTGAGAAAGGGAGGGCATCCGGGAGTAATTGAGATCAGGAAGGGAGGAACAGGGGTCCCCTTTTTTTGCACATCCAGAATTCCCAGAAAACTTTCCAAAAGACTTTTTGGTTTCATGGTTCACCCTTAATGAAACAGGTCTACAAGCTGCTACATAAGTAGCACTTTCTAAAAGGCAGCCCCAGGATTTTAGTCTAGGAGAACTATCTGCTGTATACTAGCATCCCTGTGGTACAACACTGGGCTTGTTAAAATGTAGATTTGCTTTGTGTCTACCAACTTTTTATAGGACCTCATTGTTTGTTGAATAGCAGTGTGTGAAGAAACAGGGCCTGCATACTCTCAGTCTGGAGCTAAGATAAATTCTTGAAGACTTTCAAGCTTTCTTTTAAAGCAAAGCAACTATCCTCCAAAAGGGGAAGTCAGAGGACCAACAAAAAGATTCCTACACTCCAAAAGGCAGGAGCATGTCTATAGAAGCAGGAAAATCCACTAACAATCTTCCAGAAGCACTGTAAATAAGAATTTGTCACAATCTGAAAAGCTAGTAACATGTCTATAAAACATATAAATTACCCAGAAATTCATTAGCTGATGATGCAAAAGGCCTAATTCACAAACCCAAACTGAATCAGTGGTGCACTGAATTAAAGACCCAGATCTATCTCAAAAATAGATCATATTTGGCCCCTAATTCCAACATTTTGAGAGAAGAGAGGTGTTTTTTTTTTTCTGAAGGAAAATCTTTCAGTAATTAATTTCCTTAAAAATACACAGCATTAATTTTTTTAAAATTATGATGGACAAGATATGTAGGAAAACTTAACTCATGATTATAACATGAAATTATTTATGATCAAAACATAGGAGTTCCAGAACTTGGAATTGTTAGACAAGAAATAGAGAAAAGGAGGAGCAATTATAAGGACAGGTCAGTGAATATATGTAAAATAAACTATGGAGAGAAAACATAAAAGGAGAGAGCATTTGAGATGTATGAGAAAATGCCAACATTCCAATAGATGTGTGATTGGTACCTTAGATTGATAAGCACAGAAGAAATATTTGAAAAATCTAATGCTTGAAATTTCCCCCAATTTCTTGAAAAGCATCATGATGTAGCTGCAAGAAATTAGACAAAAGGAGGACAAGAGAAATGAAAACTACCCCAAGTGACTGCATAGGAAGCAGGTTTTTAAAGTACAAAAGGAAAATAGAAACAGAAGATGGTGGCTAATATTTTATTTATTTCCTACCAAAAACAATAAAAGACAGACAATAGTAAATCTTATGGGCTGAGTATACATTTCAGTGGCAGAAACAGCTGTCTGGAACGTTCAAGGTCCTGAGATTGATTTCTGGTATCAAAAAAAGTAAATAAAAAATGAAAAATAAGCAAATCATATGGTGGTTAAGAGGAGAAAAATCAAACAAGTGAAACCAAAACAAACCGAAACTCCTTATGTAACAAAAATAACCTTCAAAATGAAGGCAAAATAAAGATGGTGACAGGAAAAGTTCTGAAATGTCTTATCTACAGTACAGTAGATGTTCAAGAAATGGGAAATATTGTAGGAAAATCACAACAAATAGATGACAATCTGTTTAGGAAAAGATGAAGAGCAAACAATGGTAATTAGCCAGAGAAATATAAAATTATCTTTGTAAAAATCTTTCTTTCTCTCTAAAATTACTAAAATGTGGAAGTGGAGAAAATAAAGTCATATTCATATCTTTATTTTCCAAGGAATGTAAAGATATTTGCAAGTTGACTGTAATAAATTTATGGATATGATAGGAGCTCAGTGATTTGGGGGGAAAAAATGACAGAACAAGTTACCAAGCACGGATTTGCCATATGTTAGAATACTCAACTAATACAACAAGTTAAAAATGAAATCATTAAGCTATTAATAACATACTGCAGTGGCATAGCAAATGTTGAAAGTGGAGAAAGGGTTTAGGCACATAAAGAAGTTCAGTAGATAACAACAGATATCTACTGTCGCTATGGAGGCAGTCTCGTGTGAAAGGGACTGGACATTTTATTAACATTTTGGGGAATGAAGGAGAGTGAGGGATGAAGCCTTAGTAGTGGGGAAAATGCTAAGCATCAAGTCAGAGTAGGGAAAAATATCTTTAAATGTCCAGCTTTCTCTGAGCTTGAGAGGGACTTCAAACTTTTACCTCAATCAAGAAATGATTTAAAATAGGTACACCTGGAATAGTAATGCAAATGTACACAGAAAATTGTTCACCTGAGTTATTTACTGCAATTCTTTTCAGAAATTGGAATGCACTAACTTATGTGGTAGTCACTTTGCCTCTCTACCAACCAAGCAGAAACTTCAGGTGAATGAATGTATCAAGCAAGGCAAGCAGCTAAAGATAAGGAAGGAAAAATAAAGGAATCATTCATAGAAAAAAGAATGCAATGAAAGGGGAAAAATCAGTACATTTTCAGCAATAATTTTCAACTGAAATGGCTTCAATTCTCAAACTGAAGGACAAATATTGGAACACTGGATTAAAAGGCTGAATCCAACAGTCTATTGCATTTGAGAAACCTATCAACATCCAAAAGAAATTCATAGACTACAAATCAAAGGATGGAAAACAATATTCCATGAACAAGGTCCCCAAAAGCAAGTAGAGCAATCATTCTTATTCTCAGACAAAAAAAAAAAAATCAAGCTAAAACTGCTTAACAGAGGCAAAGAAAGTAACTACACATTAGTTAAAGGTCCAATCTAACAGGAAGATAAACATTTGCAAATATATGCACTAAATATTGATGTACCTAACTTCATAAAAAATACTGCTAGACATAAACATCAAAAAGACACAAACATGGGCTAGGGACATAGCAGCTCAGCGACAGAAGTAGCTATCTGGCAAGCTCAAGACCCTGAGTTTGATTCCCAGTTACTCCCCTCCTCCCCCCAAAAAAATCCCCACAAGCACAATATTAGTGGCTGACCTCAATATGCCACTTTCACAAAAAGACACACAACAAATAATCTAATGATGAATCTAAATATACTTGAAAATCCAAATGCAAACCTAGTTTAAGGAAATAGTGGGGAACCATACAGATTAGAGTAAAAATTAATGGAATTAAATCTAAAAAATACACTTATGTGCCCAAAGAATTAATGAATTGGATAGCTGAAAGAATAAATTAAGTAGGTAAACATTTAGCCGAACTTAACAAAAGGAGGACCAACACATCAACACAATTAGAAATGGAAAAGGTGAAATCACAACAGACACTGTCAAAATGCAAAATATTATTAGTAATTTCTATGAAAAATTGAACTGCAACTAATTGGAAAATCTTGGAGAAATGGACAGATTCCTTAAGAAACACATATGAATTACAAAAACTGAACCATGAAGACATAAAAATTCTGAATAGACTGTGGAATTGAGTCAGTAATAAAAGTCCTACCAACTAAGAAAAGCTTATGACTTGATTGATTCAAAGTTAAATTCTACAAGAACCTGAAAACACCAATACCCCTCACATGCTTTAAAGAATTTGAAAAGTAAAAAGTGCTTCCAAACTCATCCCTGGGCTCTAGTGTCACTGATTCCAAAATCAAAGCCCAACCAAAACAGAAAACTACAGGTCAATCTCTTTAATGAACATAGATGCAAATATCTTCTAAAAGATACTGACCAATAGAATGCAACACAAATCATCAAAAGGACCATACACCAGCACCAAGTTGGGTTCATCTTAGGGATGCAAGGATGATTTAACACATGGAAATCAATAAATGGAATAACATAACATAAATAATAAATGGAATACATCACATAAACAGGAAAAAATTCAAACGATCACCTGAATAAATGCAGAAAACACTTTTGAAAAAGTTCAACACCAATCAGTTAAAAAAAAAAAGGATAAAAGGGATATATGAATGGGAAAGGAAGAAACCAATTTATAACTATTTGCAGATGGAATGGCGCTTTACCCAAAAATTCCACCACAAGACTTCTAGAAATAATTACCAAATTCAGCAATGTAACAGGATACAAAATCCACATGAAAGATCAATAGCATTCTTACATAACAATAGTGAACTCACTGGGAAATAAATTAGGGAGACAATACCATTCGTGATATTATTATAGACAGTTAAGTGTGGTGGAAATGTTGTAGGTAGTCATACAGAACTAGACACTCAAAGAAGTCAGTACAGATACAATACAGCTGTGAGTGGAGGAGCATTCATTAAAGGCCAGGCCTGAAGACAAAAGATAAAATGACCACACCCACATACTTCTCCAAAGGATGAACAGTAGTAATTTATACTCTAGATAGGTATAATCACCTTGGGTGGGGGACCAAAACCTCATTTTCAGGCAAAGTCTATGTTCATTCCAAGTACTCTTGCTACATGACTTGTTTCCCCATTTGATCCCTATTTAATCAACATTACCTAAGCAATTATACTCATAATCTTCTTGATTGACCATAGTTTTGTCCCCCTCATACCCACCTTGTGATTTATCACTGGATCATTGTTAGCTAACTGACTATAGCTGTAATCATATTAGTTGATTATAATTTTGTCCCACCTCATGACTACCTTGTGGTTTCCCACTGGATCGGTGCTATTAAGTGACTAATCTTGTCATCTTGTAAATTGATCACAGTTTTTTCCACCTCAGACCCATCTCAGTTCATGGTTTTGCTCTACACAACTCCCTTGAGAAGCAGGGCCCTTAGTAACTCTCACAAGACTCATTTTGTCTTAGACAGAAGCTTTCTTTCCCCCAATATTTTCTGCTCTCAACTTTCATTCTTCCTAGAATTTGTTCTTTTATTTTAGGAAACACAAATTGGACATGTCAGACATCTAGTAGGCTAGAATGCTGGGAATTATATTTCTGTTATATTATTTGGATTATCACAGCCAGAGGAACAGCTGGTTCCCACTGAAGGCAAGTAGTTCCTATATGAGACCCCTTCTGGCCTACCAGCAAGACAGAGGAATGGGATAGGAGACTTTTCAGATATGTATTCCTGAAGGCCTAAGAAGGATGAGAAGCAAGTCCTCCATTTATTTTAAATTATTAATTATTTATCAGGAGAAAGACTAAACCCCTGTGACTTATTAGATCATTTAAAAGAGGCATTGATGAAACATATGTTCCTATCTCCTTATGTGATAGAAGGGCAGATTATTCTTTCTTTCCTTTTTTTTATTTCAGTATATTTTAATTTTTTATTTTTTTATTTTTGAAAGCCAAAACAGAAAAAAGGTAAAAATAATACAGAATTTCAAAAAAAAGAAAGAAGTCAACACTAGTTAATATATTACATATTGTTATCTTAGATGTAGTTATTCAAGTTACAAAATCAAAGCATAAAAAATGATAATCAAACAATGACAGTGCAAACTATTCTTTTTGATGAACTATCAAAACTTAGTAAAATGGTTACTGTCTTGCACACTTAAACATACATACATTTATATATGTATACCTACAAGTTGTTCTTTCTTTTTGAGCACTTTCCCTTTCATTATTACAATATCTATTGTATATTTTGGATCTTATTATTCTTTCAATTTTCTATCATTATTATTAATTTTTTACACTAGAGAGACAATATAATATTTAGAAATGTGAGTCTGATTTATTTCACTTATGAGTACAGTCCCATAATGCTTCCATTTACCTATAACAGGCTCAAGATTATCCTTTTTATAGCTGAGTAATATTCCATTGTATAAAAATATCACATCTTTTTCATCCATTCTGTGGTTGATGGGCATTTGGGCTGTTTCCAACATTAGGTATTGCAAAATGTGCTGCTATAAACATGGGTGCACATATATTGCTGTGACAAGACATCTATAATTCTGAATTTGTTTATTAACTATAGTAGACTTTTGATGGAGTTTTTAGGGTCTTCTATGTAGAGCCTCATGTCCACTACAAATAGTGATAGTTTAACTTCTTCCTTTCCTATCCTCATTCCATTTATTTCTCTCTCTTGTCTGACTATTCTAGCTAATGTTTCCAGAACTATATTGAATAGGAGTGATGATAGTGGACATCCTTGTCTTGTTCCTGATTTTAGAGTGAAAGCTTTCAGTTTTGTCCATGTAGTATAACGTTGACTGTTGGTTTGTCATAGATGGCCTTTACCAGATTGAAGTAGACACCATCTATCCCAAGTTTCTGTAGGGTTTTTATCATGAACAAGTGTTCGACTTTATCACAAGCTTTTCGCATCTATTGATATGATCAAGTAATTTTTGTCTTTGGCTCTATTGGTGTGGTGTATTACATTTATTGATTTGTATATGTTAAACCATCCCTGCATTCCTGAGATAAATCCCATTTGGTCATGATGTATAATCTTCTTGCTGATTTGCTGCATTCTACTTGTCAGTATTTTATTGAGAATCTTTGCGTCAAAGTTCATTAGGGAGATTGACCTATAATTCTCCTTTTTCATTGGGTCTTTCTCTGGCTTTGGTATCAGAGTAATACTTGCCTCCAGGAATGAGTTACAGAGGACTGCTTCCCCTTCAATTTCATTGTAGAGTTTGAGGAGTATTGCCATTAAATTTTCTCTAAATTTATTGTAGAATTCAGCTGTGAATCCATCAGGACCTGGGCTTTTCTTTGTTGGTAAGCTTTTAATCACATTTTCAATTTTAGTAACTGATATTGGGTTATTCAAAATTGTTATATCTTCTTGATTCAGCTTCAACTTTGGTAATTCATACATTTCTAGAAGTCTGTCCATTTCCTCTACTTTTTCCACCCTATACAAGTAAAGATTTTCAAAGCAGATATTCATGATATTTTGGATTTCCATGGGATCTGGAGTAATTTTTCTCTTTTCAGTCCTTATTGCATGAATTTGAGTTTTTTCATTCTTTTTCTTGATAAGGCTGGCTAGAGGTTTATGAATTTTGTTTATTCTCTCAAAAACCTGCTCTTTGATACATTAATTCTTTTGTTGTTGCTTATTTTGTTTTTCATATCTATTTTTATTTATTACATATAGTTGGGTGCTCCTGTGTTTGGTGCATATATGTTTATGATTGTTAGCTCTTCTTGCATTATTCCCCTGACAAGTGTGTAGTGACATTCTTTATCTCTTTTGATCATTTTTGGCTTGAAGTTCACATTGTCTGCAAATAGTATACCTACCCCTTCTTTTTTCTGGGTTCCTGTCAAATGGGATATTGTTTTTCATCCTTAAACTTTTAGCTTATGAGTTAGGGTTTCCAGTTGAGTCAGATGTGTTTCTTGTATACAGAATATTGCTGGATCCTGTTTCTTGATCCATTCTGTCAACCTATTTCTTTTAATAGGTGAATTGAAGCCATTCACATTGATGGATATAACTGATATGTACTGGCCCAACTTATTTTCCCCTTTGTTTAATTGCTTGCCTTGTCTGGTGGTTTCTTTCTATTGTTGTTCTGGAAATTATAGTCATTTTTATCTCTATCTTGTATGTCCTTCAGTACTCTTTCTAGGGTTGGTTTGGTGGACATGAATTTCTTCAGTTGTTCTTTGTTATGGAAGTATCTTATTTCTCCATTAAATATCAAAGAAAGTTTTGCAGGGTACATAAATCTGGGTTGAAAGTTGTTTTCTTTTAGGACTTGAAATACTTCACCCCAAGCTCATCTTAACTTGAGGATTTGTGCTTAAAAGTTTGCCATGATTCTAATAGGCTTTCCTTGGTAGGTGAGTTGTGTCTTTTCTCTAACACCTTTTCGTATTCTATTTTTATGATGACTTCTGGGATCTTTATTATTATATATCTGGATGTAGATTTATTTTGGTTATGATTGTTTGGAATTCTATATCTTCACTTATCTGTGTATCAGAATCTTTCCCCTTGTTTGGGAAATTTTCTGCTATTATTTCTGTGAATAGTTTACCGATGTCATTCATGTTGACTCCTACAGCTTCATTGATATCTATCAATCTTACATTGTTTCTCTTTGCATCATCTTGAAGATGTTGAACTGTGATTTCATGCTGCCTTGTTATTTTTAAAATCTCTTTCCTTTCATGATTGCTACTGCAATCCTATCCTCAAGGTCTGAAATTCTATCCTCAGCTTCATTCAAACGGTTTCGCCAGCTTTCAATAGAATTTTTCATTTCTTGGATATCTCTTTGAATTTGTTTCATGCATTCTACTTGTTTTCTATATTGTTAATTCAAGGTTTCCATCATTTTCCCATACTCCTGTATTTTTTATCTATGTCTTCTCTAGCTATGCTGAACAACTCATGTATTAAGGTTATCATTTTTTTCTTTACTTGAGAGATTATTTCTAATATGATTTCCTCTATAGGCTCATGGATTTGTTTCTTTATTTCACTTGCTATCTTTTCAGAAAATTGAGGTATATAACTTTTAATGTCCTCTATTTCAGTGTCTCCTGTACTTGTTCTTGATGGACTAGATGTTTGAGATTGCATTTTGCTTTTTTGTTTTGTCATTTTCACCTTTTAGGCTAATATTTGTTCTTTCAACCCCACTAGTATCAACTGTTGGTAGTGCATCTTAGGATACTACTATGCGGTTGACATTTGTTTAATTGCTGGGTCCCACAATGAAGGGAAGGGCCAGTCATCTGAATTCCTCCTGCACAAACTGTTGGGTGAGTCCTATATTCTTCTTAGGCTGACTAGCCTAGGAGTATTGATGTAAGTTAACTCTTAGTTCCTACTGTTACCATGGCTTCAGGTTGTTCCAGGCCACCAGATCTACCTGGTTATAGTGTCTGTCTCTGCTGGGACCCTACTATGTCACTGGGTGTCTCATAAGCCCTTTTGATTTCCTCCAGATTGAGGGAGGCCTTATCAGCACTCTCCTCAACCCACCTAGAAATCTCTGTGTGGAGGAAGGACTCACCCACACTCTTGCCAGGCTCGCTATGGTCCTACAGCTGAGGGTAACTTGGCTACTACCACTGTTTACTCACTGTGGTCTTCTATTTGAGGGGGAAACTAACCACACTGTCACAAGCCCACTGAGATCCTCTGTGTGGATGAGGGGTTACGAGTCTCCCTTCATCCCAGCAGGGTTCTGCAGGTGGTGGAGGTGGTTGCTGATTGTCAGTGAAATGCTGTGGTCTTTTAGGTAGGGAGGAAGGGTGACCTACAATCCACTGCAGTCCAAGGTCCAGGATCAAGGAGGAAGGGTGGGACAGCCAATGACCCACAGCTGTCATAGGTCTGAGGGATGAGGGAGAGGGGCAGCCAATGATCCATGGCCATCCTACATCAAGGGGTCCAGAGGGAAGGGCAGCCAATGATCTGCCCCTGCCACAGGTTCAGGGGGTTGGGGAGGGCTAAGAGCAAATTATTCTTAAACACAAGTTTATTACTCAGTCATTCCTAGATAATAAGAGAAAGTTTAAAAATATGGCTTTTGCTCCAGATAGCTCACTTGATAATCTAGTGAAAATTGCCTCCTCAGTATTTTATAATTGAGTTCAGGAGGAAGCCAAAAGGGGGAAATAAAAAGGCCAAGAGAAATCAGCTGTCTTTGTTGTTGCCTTGGAAAGAATCGACACATTCAACCACCTGAGCAAAAGTATGTGCTAGAAGAAAGATAGCAAATAGTGGGGATACTGGGCATTCACATGCAAAAGACTGAAGTTAGGTCCTTATCTCTCATCACATAGTAAGGTAAAATCAAAATAGGTGAGAAACCTAAACATTAAGACAAAAACATTTTTATGTCCTGGAAAATAGGCATTGGCGGGTAGTTTCTAAACAAAACTCCAATTGCATAACCTACAACAACAAAAGTAAACAAATAGGGTATATCAGTTTAAAAAGTTTCTGCATAGCAAAAGAAACAACCAACAGAGTGAAGAGACAGCCTAGAGAATGGGAAAAAAAATTGTCAGTTACAACTTGGATAGAAGATTAGTATCTAGAATCTATTTTAAAAACTCAAAAATAAATACATGAAACATGTTCAACATTATTAATCATTAGAAAAATGCAAATGAAAAGGATCCTGAGAATTCATCTTATTCCAGAAAGAATGGTAATCATCAAGACATCAAATATAATACTAACAAATGTTGGCGAGGCTACAGTGAAAAGGGAGCCATTCTGCTTTGCTAATGGGAATTAAATTAGTACAACTACTATGGAAACCAGTATTGAGAGTCTCCAAAAGTCTAAAAACAGTAATTGCATTTTACCTAGCTATTCTACTAGGAATCTTCCTAGATGAGTTAAAAACAGCATAGTCCAGCAATACATGTGCGCCAATGTTTACAGCATAGCAATTCATGATAGCTAAATCTTGGAAGCAAAATACATGTTCACCAGCAGACAAATGGGTAAGAAAATATGGTGTGCATACATAATCGAATACTAGTCCACTATACGGAAGAATAAATTTGAGCCATTTTTAGGAAAATGGATACAACTTAAAAACACAGTTTGAAGTGAAACAAATCAGCACAAAAGTTGAATACCATATGATTTCTCTCATATGAGAAATCCAAAGGAGAAAGAGCAAAATAAAAGAGAGATAAAAGAAAATGGGAAGAAAGATCTTTTCAAATGGGAAGGGGACCAAAAGACTGTGTGGAAAGAAGAGGGAAGGACGAGGTGTAAAAAGAACTAAGGATCATACACAGAGACAGCAGTTTACAACAAACATAAAGTGCAGCTTAGTGCTTTCATTTAAATAGCAAGTCACCATTACTGGGGTTTTTATTTTGATTTGTTTTGGTACCAAGGATTGAACTCACCATCTCACACGTGTCAAGCAGGTGCTGTGCCCCTGAGCCATATCCCTGACCCTCTTTTTTTTCTTTATCACTGTTCTAAGAAAAATATTACTGAAAATGCGCCCTTGTCTAAGTACTCCTCAGAACTTTACAAATCCCTGAAATTCCAAAAGGAGTAGAAAGATTATTTATCATGGTAAACCTCTAAACTCTAGAATAATTAATCTGATTTTTACTTCTAGTTCAACAGCTAAGATTTTAACCAGTCCCAAAGAAGGAATGATGATTATGAACCACAATACCTGAGTTATTCTCTGAAGCCTTCTTTTCCAGCTGTAATGAAACAGGACAAGTGTATGTCCTTAAATCAATACCTCAAACATCTTTTAATGGATAACATCCCTAATAGCACCAGATTAGTCAATCACCTCTTTCCTCCAGGTTTATATTAACTTGTCAGTTTCATTGAACCCATATGCCCTTTTTTTCATTTTTAATTTGTATTATTGTTTCAACCTCTTAGATATAGTTCTTATATTTTACTCACATATTCTGTCAACTGACTTTTCTTTATAAACATGTTTTGTGAATTCTGTTGATGCTATTTGGGATATTTGTCATGTATGTATAAGTAAAGAAATCCAAGTGTAACTAGAGATGGGATCTTTTAAAAGTAGAATTTTTACAAAGATAAACTATGTATTCTTTTCTCATGTTGAAAGTAAAACATTCACCACTCCTCAGACCCCAGATGCAAGGACAAGGATTTAGCTTTCCCTGGACCAAACATGGCTAAATCTATATATGTATAGATCATCGCTTTTATTTTCTGCTTTCATTTTACAAATTGTGGTAGTTCTTGTGCTCAAGGAGTTGGCCAAATTGTGAGTAAATTTGTTTTTGCTGTTGTTGTTGTTTTATTTTACCAAAGATGGAACTTACAACCTTGTGCTTTCCAGGACTGATTGTTCCCCATAGTGGAGATGGGCGCTGAGATGAAGAGGAGGCTGTGTTGCTGAGCTACATCCTCGGCCTCTATTTTTTGGTTTTTATAGGTTTTTCTTGTACCATTGATAGTAGATAGGTAAATAAATCCAGACACCTATGATCCAGATTCAGGTTTCTAATTCAATCTTTCTGCCAATAGAATGGTCACCACGAAACGGCTAGCATTCCCAAGCTTAGAATGTCTTAAAAACTTAAGTTGCACTTTTCCTTTGATTATAATTTCTATCTCAGCCCCATCAACCCTCTTCAGCAGCAGTGCTGAGCAGATCAGCAGTGTCATTTCCTGTGAGGGAGGGGAAGATGACGACTTATCTGCTCTCTGGAAGATAGGGCAGTCACAAATCCAGGGCCCTCTTGGTTGCAGGTGGACCGAGTTCCCCGTTGTGGCTGCAGGTCAGGGCAGGCTCCTATCCAGTGTCATTTTTGTACCACATTTGAAGCATGGTGATGGTGGGGGCTTGGAGGTTTTTGGTCTGTGTTTTACCTTGAGCTCCAAGTGTTGCTGCTGGCTCTGCAGCCAGAAGTTGCCCTCCAGTTTAGCTTGAAATGCAGGCTTTTTTTTTAAGGTTGTCCTATAATGTAATCTCTTTAAAGTTGTCCTGTTTTTGTTGTTTTTGTCTATTGTTGAAGACATGGAAAGTCATATCTAAGAGGCCTCCTGGAGGGATTGAGGACCAAGGTCTGACTTTTTGAATTTAGTTTAAATGTCTGGTGCTGCTTGGGAAATAAAATGAGAGTTTAATCTTTTGTGGAGGGGACAGAGTGGCAGTGAGAATTAAGCTTTTTCCTGTAATTGTTTGGATCAACAGCAAAGGATGCCATGTGCTGGAAGACATCTGAGAGCAGAGAGGGGAAAAGGAGAAGATGGCAGCAGTGGAGAACAAGGGAGCTTTGTGGGTATGGCGGGGGGAGAGCAGGAGAGATATTAAAGTCAGTTGGATCGTCAGGTAAGGGTTTGGCAGCGTGGAGGGTCACATGGCTCTGAGAAGAACGGTGCAGAAGGAAGGGGGTTGGTTACAAAGAGCAAAGAAAGCTTGGGCATAGGGCACCTCTGACCATTTTCATTGCATTGACAAGAGTTGCCTAAATTCCGGAGGGTATTAAAGTTAAGTGTACTTTTTTGGGGAGCCAAGTTGATCTATTGTTTAGCTTTTAGAGGGGTTAAGCTGTCTGGCAGAGGGAGGTGAGATGTTTGGGTTTGAGATCCATGAGGCAGCAGAGAACAGACTTGAGGCAAGTAAGGACCGAAGTGTGGGTAGAGGGGGAAGAAGAGAAAACACTGTCCACGGTTAAAATGAGGCAGAGGAGAGATGCCAAGACAGAAAAGACTGAGGGCAAGCATTGTCACATAGAATATCCCAAAAGGGATGCAGGTATACTGCAGAGGGGAGGAGGACTGATTGGTCCCCATAGTGGAGATGAGGCAGAGGAGAGATGCTGAGATGAAGAGGAGGCTGAAGGCAAGAATTGTCCGTAGAGAGTCTCAAAAGGGACAAAAGAACCACAAACACTCTGAGCAGGCATCCCCAGCCAGAGAGGGGGTCAAGTGTGGAGTGTCCCAAGTGGGACAGAAGACCCAGGTGTCCCTGGTTGGAGAGAAGGTCGAGCGTAGGGGCAGGAGCAGCATGGCCTATAGACATGACTTTCGAGTGAAGGGCAGGAAGCCCAGAAGCTTAGATGAGCCATTCTGTAAAGGACTATTGCCTTCATAGGAAGGAAAAGAGAAAGAAGGAAGTGAAAGTGCAAAAGGCAAGTTCCTCAGGTGTGAAGTCTTAAAAGAGCTCTGTAGTTACCCATTCCAGAAAGGAGTTGGAACAAAGGAAAGTGTTTGGGAAGTCCCAGAATGTCTGGGGGGAAATATGGGTGAAGGACAGAAAGAGGGATTGCAGTTGACAAGGAAGAGTAGGAGGGAAAGGCATAAAGAGGGACTGGAGTTGATGAGGAGAAGAGAGAGGAGGGGGAAGAGGAGGAAGAAGAGGAAGAGGAGGGAAAGGCATACATGGAACTCACTCACAACTTTGAAGTGTCTGGATGCTGGTGTCAGCAAAGGAATGGTCCATGCAGGGTTAGTTGGCTGTGGACAGGAGGAAGTCCTCTGGTTGGGAAGGCCTAATCAGTTGATCTAGGGATCCTTCCAATGTTTCTGCACCAATGATGGACTGGAACCCACACAAAGCCAAAGCAGACATTTCCATGAGAAGGCAGCTTTATTGGGCAGGGGATAGCCTGCCCTGTGGACCAAAACAGCCACCATTTGTCTTGGGGAAAGAGCTTTTAAGGATTGTTCTGGGGGGTGAGGGTTGTTCTGCTTTGCAGCTGAGCCAAGTTAGAGCAACCCTCCTGGGCAGGGTTGACTTTTGCAGTTGGGACAGTTCTGGATCTTTCTTTCTTTCTTTCTTTCTTTCTTTCTTTCTTTCTTTCTTTTTTTCTTTCTTTCTTTCTTTCTTTTTTAACTAGGGATCAAACTCACGATCTGGCACTTGCCGGGCAGGCGTTTAAGCCATTGAGTTTAATCCTCTGCCCCTAGTTTCATTTCTGGCAACTCAAGAATGAACAGGCTTCAGGGGGAAATGGAATTTAGAAGGAACAATCATCTCTGCATCTTATGGGTCCTTGATGGTGGTGCTAATGTCTACAGTCCTTCCAGAGATGCAACACTGAGACTGGTTTACCATTTTTTCTGGGTAGAGGCAGCTCTAACTGCTTCCACTTGGCCTCTTTTCCTTCACTTCACAGGTTAGTCTTCACTTCACAGGTTAGGAAACTGATCTGGGAATCGTGCTAGCTACTAATGATATCTAACCCAATTATGAATTCTGAGATTGGAGAAATGACCACAGAATGTATTCAGGGATCCATTGTGAGCTAAACCTTGGCTAAAACCGCATTAATCATGTGAGAGCTGTAGGTTCCTACTCCTCCTGGAGGGCCATACTCAAGTTTTTATTTTCTTGAATCAGCATTAGTTTAGAACCAGTGTCTAGTAGTCCCTAAAATCATCTCATTATTCTCTTTTCCCTAGTATACAGTTACCTCACTAAAAGTCTCTTTGAAAAAGGATAAGAGAAAAATTAATGATACAACTTTTTGATTGTGCAGAAATGTTCTTCCTGAAGGAAACCTGACCTATCTTTCATTCAAAAGCTTCCATGTCTAAAAATTGATGCAAGTCTGGAAATTCATTACAGCACTGTTATTTCCTATTGTTATTGTTTAGGATAGGTATTTTTTAAATTGTCTGGAAAATTTTCTGCTTATATAGGTTTAGTAAAAATGTAGCACACTTTCATTTCTAGGAACCATTGTGATCATTGTTTTCTTCTATAGTCCATTATGGTAAATTGACTCAATTTGCCTTTGGCACTCCTTTATTCAATTATTCTCATTGGATTTATGTTTCTCAATCAAGTGGCTATAGTCCGCACCATAAGTTTTACATAGAGAGAAGACCAATGACAGAGCACTTCAAAGATGCTGGTACTGCTCTCACAAATTTAATTCTTAAGGTGTTAGTGAGGGTACATTTTCTGGGCCATCTAGTTGTGGAAGAATAAATGTTATCTGATAAATCCACTCCAGCATTCCCATTGCCATAAACCTTTGAATACCCTCATCCAAAGTAAATCAAGCATAACCAGCTTACTCACAGTACACTATCTTTGATTCAGATTTTAGCCCACCAATCAAATAAACTTTTAGAACCTTTGTAAACTCCACCATTTATGACATTAAATTTAGAGTCTCTGATTAATGGGACCATATAAAAAAATTCAATGTGATCCAGTTTATGTTTCTTTCATAACTACTCCTCACCCTTGGAACCCATTGCCATACCTGTTCCCCAGAGTTATGTCTGTAAGAATTACTCAAGAAATTCTCAGGAATTTAGCAATGTCACACTGTGTACCTCACCTTTAGAAATCTTCTGAAATTTGACCTGTTTATACACCTAGAGGAAAATGGGCAATGAGAAGATTCCTAGAATCATTGGAGTTATTTTCCTTGGTAACTGGATCAGGAAAGGTCACTTCAACAGGCGATGCAGGATTAGTTTCCTCACAGAAGTGGGAACAATAACATCACAGTGGGTAGGGATGAGGAGAAGGGATACCTTTGTCACTGAAGAAGCTGCCACCATACCACAATGCTTGTGACAGGAGTAGTAGTGGAACTACATTGGGAGTAGGAAGACCATGGCCACTGAGGCCCAGACCTGCTGCTTTAGGGCCAACATGGGTAGGGTCATCTTGGTTTGATCACGTGCAGTTCAGGCCTCAGGGAGCTGTTGGTGTGGTCTGGCCTATTCCTGTCAAAATTCCTTCACAAGGGAGCTGGCACTTTGGTCACTAACCTTGGGATATGGGTAGGGCTGGAAGCCCAGGCCAACACTTCTTGCCTGCTTTTCCTCAAGAGGGTGGGCAGTACTAATAATGTGGTCTCTGTTCTAGAAAAGAAAAGCACCAGTATCCCACAGCTTGGAGCAGAGATGTCAGCTTACTCAGTGTTTGAGAATCGCAGTCCCCTGTGATGCCTTATGAACCGAACAGGTATCAACTGAGGCCCAATTAAGGACTCCAGGCCTCATTTTCTCTATGCTTCTAGATGTGCCATGGGAAAATACCCTGAGAAGCACTCCCATAGATTCCAGTGACTTCACATTAGGCCGTATCCTCCAACAGTGTGAAAGATTTGAACCTGCAAATCTGTAAAAGGAACAATTTATCTTCTATTATCATATGGTTTGTGTCCAGGATAAACTAGGGAATGGTGAGAGATGGATTCAAGAGTGGTAATTTAAATTACAGTTTCATTTTTCAGTCAGATTATTTCCACAAAAAGCATGGAAAGTGGAGTGAAATTCCTTATGTTCAGCTTTTGTAACTGTTTATCTCTGGAAAAGCTGAGAAATTATGGTGTTTACAGTTGTCCCTGAGGAAAAAAGCGATGATATAGTTAATGATCCTGGCCTCAGATCTTTACTTGTCTCTCAGGGGAGTATGTGTCTCTCCCACATGTTTGATGAAAGCAGCCACAAAGGGAAGTATCCTCTACTTCCTTCTTAGAATCCTCAGGGTAATAAAACAATCTTCTTCCCTTCAAATAACCCAGCCACTCCATCAGAGCCTTATACCCCAGCAGAATTTGATATCCATCACCTGTCACACTAACACTCCTCAAATAGCTTTCAGTCCCATAGGACAGACTGAATTGCACGCCTTACTCCTCTAACTCACAACTTGTCCTGCCTCTCAGAGATGTCTCAAAAGCAAGGGAGCTACTGAAGTACAGGGCCCCTTTTCAATTTCAGATACCCAACAGTTCAAAGAATGGTTAGGTTAAATTTCAAAGTATCATAGTAGGTTTTCAGATGGGTTTTTAAATTTGATCCTCACTTTTGACCTATTGTGAAGAGATGTTCAGTTCATCTTGGCCACTTATTGTACACCAGATGAAAAACAAAGAAATCTTGAAGAGGCTAAAAACTATGCAGATAAACAATATACTTTAAAAAGGGAAGGAAAACACCCCAGACAGATTGTCTCCCCTAAAACAGAACCAACCTGAGTCTAACATAACAACTCTTATGATAATAAAAAGATACACTGGGAAATCTTTTAATTATGATAAGGTGGGGGGGCTATAAGGGGCAAAGAGGAAAACCCAGATCTCTCCCATCGCCAATTAATAGAAGTCTTTCATTTTAAGAAACAAGGTCTTTTCTACAGAAAATATAAACAAGAAAGTGTCTCCACCTTAGACTCTTGCCTGTTCAGTTTAATTCTGGAAAGACAACTACAAATCAAAGATAACTTATCAATAACCAAGGATTTTTCTGTTCCCCACCCGACACCCCTCCAGCTCTCAGTTCCCCTCAGCAACCCTTCAGAGGTCCACCTTCACACTGGTTAAACTAGCCAATCAGAGCAGACTGTGAACCTTCAACCCAGCCAATGGGGAGTAGGTCAGATCATTTTCCTTTATTAAGGATAAGAGGGTCCACCCTCCTTTATACTGTGCACCTGTCACCTCATCGCTGGGGTGTGCTTGCACCCTTTTGCAAAAGTAGAATGTCTTGTCGATGATTTTGTGATGTGCAAGTGCTTTATCATCCGCACTGACAGATTGAGCCTGAGGGCTTGTTTCCAATATGATAAATATACAAACAAATCCACCTTCCAAGGAGAGACACGCAGTGATAGGACATCATGTCATTTGTCAATTAGCCCCAGATATATGCTAAAAATCACAGAAACTTCAGATGAACTCTCAGCCACCTGTGACTCAATTACTGGACACAGCCTTTTTTGTGTTCAGTGGTTGGGATCCCAATGAGAGTGAAAAGAGAAAGGCAAAAACTATACCCATCACACTTGGTAATGTTTAAGCACATCCAAGTCATTTATGGGAAAACTCAAGAACAATCAAGAAAACAGTTCCTGCTTTAAATATCAAGCTATCATTGGGTCCTGCTCCATATGTCAGGGAGCTAATGTGCCTGACTCATGAGTTTGGGGGATTGACTGTCCCCACTCTCAGAAGTGAGTCAGGCCAGTCAAAGCTCTCATCTTCCACTCTGATGCAGGCTGAAGGAGCCCTAGGCCACCAGCAGTGCCCTATTTACAGGTTTAGGGTTTAGCTACTCTTGTGAACAGATGATTTCCTAGGACCAGGGCAAGCAGGCAAACATCAATGGCTTATCCCTCCAAGACAGTTAGGAAGTGTATTTCACTGATCCTATTAGGGTTTACTAGAGAAACAGATGTAAACACAATATATACAAATGTGTAAGAAATTACGAGATTGGCTTACAATGCTCAGCCACAAAGTCAGATGAGGGAGCATGCAGAGGGGGTCTGCATGCTGGAGGCTGAAGGGTCCAGCCCAAGGGCCGGAGCTCACTGCAGTGTCCCGTGCCAGTCTGTATCAGGAGGCCCATGGGTCTGGTGGAACACTGAAGAACCCACAAAGGAAGGCTAAAGAGTCCTAGGCAGAAACCAAACAGTCTGCCTGAAGCCAGGAGCTAAAGATGAAGGCTGGAGCTCCTCTTAAGAACCAGCAAGCAATCAGTCCTTCCTCATTTACCTTTTATTGTCTGCAGGCTACTGCCCTGGGGTGGGTGTAGCACTCACACCATCTGCCTGCCCCCCTCTTGCACGGGCTGAGGATGTTACAAAGTAAAGACCCTGCCCCCTGCTGAATCACTTAGCTAAATTTCTGACCTTCTCAAATTGACACAATGAACAACATCTTAGAATAGTAATGGCTTGTCCTCTCCACCCCAGGATGCAGAGCTGCTGAGTCACTTAGCTAAATTTCTAAACTTCTCAGATTGACACAATGTATCAACCATAACACAGATGGAAATAGCTTTGACCACCCAAAAGGACATTAAAAGGCGGGTTATGCAGCTGTCAGATCACAACAGGTTACTGAGGTCAAACTCTTTCACCCAGAGAACCTTGCTCCAAAAGCAAAGTTCATAGCTCTTACTTAGATATGAAAAATAGGAAAAGGCAAAACGTTAACTCTCCAGAAAGCAAGTATGCTCTGCTGCTACAAGGCCAGGCAATAATCTGCAAAGAAAGAAACTAATAAACAATCATCTATAAAGCAAAAACAGGAAATTCTACAACTCCTAGAGGCACTCTGTTGTCCCAAGCAGATTTCTGTCATGCATATCAAAGGATACCAAAGAGACATGTCTAAAGCCTCAGTGGAAAGTGGGAAGGAAAATGGAGAGGCAGAGGGGGCAGTCACATAACCCTCAAGACCCTACCCTTGTTCTTAGCCCCTGAGGGACCATTCAAACCAGTCTGTCACTGGTTTTAACCCAGAAGATAACTGTGCTTTAGGACAAGGGAAAATTAAAAAGGTACTCTCATGGTATAGTATTTAGAAAATTAAATGGTTCTTCCTCAGGGGACACAGTGGAAAGCCAACAAAACCCTTCAAAGGGAGAGGAGGGCAATGGGAGTAAAAGTAGAACCAAGATATATTAGGTACAAGTACAAATTCCCTATGATGAATGTGATCATTATGTATACTAAATTGTACCAACAAAATTAATTAAAAAATAAAATCCCTTCATGATTCATTCCATATGGGAAGAGATGCCACAGGGGAAATGGTTACTTAAATTGTCACAGGGCTAGTACTAGTGGCAATCACCCAAAAGTTCCGAAAAGCTCACCCACCCTGTGCCTACAATAACTTTGGATAGCCCAAACCACCTCCTTTGTTAAAAACCTGTCCAGAGGAGAGAGACATGCCCTGAGGAGGGCTGGAAATTGGCCTGTACCCACGTTATCATGTGGAGGACTTAAACAAATATTCATAGGTTGGATCGAGGCCTTTCCTACACTTTCAAAAAAGGCCATGGAAGTCTGCAAGAAGTCATTCCCCAGTTTGCACTACCCCATTCTTTTCAGAGTGACAGTGGGGCTTCTTTTACCCCTCAGATAACTCACACAGTGGCAAAAGATTTAGGAATAAAGTACCATCTCCATACTACATGAAGGTCAAAGGTTGAGAGAACCCACTAGATCCTAAAGTGAACTCTTGCACAACTTTGACAAGAGACTTCTGAGTCACAGTTCCAATTACTGTCAGTAACTCTCGTGAGGGGTCAAAATAAACTTCAAAACTGAGATAAATATGAATAAAGGCATATTCATTAATAAAAATTATAAACCCATTGTTTTAACTCATATAATTGTCTAAAATATAAAATAAATGAGTATTCCAAACTAGCATATATTTTTCCTGTATTAACAAATCAGAAATATACTTCAGATGCTTGAGATGAAATATCTATTACTTTGTATGTCTACAGTACAGCAATAATTGACTTGGGAACATTACATACCCTCATCTGATGTTCTCCTTTTTTAAGATGACTTAAACTTATAAATTCAATCAACATAAATGAGATAGCTATAAATGTATATGATGCAGATAAAACAAGTTGTTTGTAATTGAGCTAAAATATTAAAATACATTGACTAAGTATAAATTCTAGTAGTCTTTGTTCCTAAAATTTATACAAGATAATGTGCCTTGGTCTATTAAATTATATATGTATCTTGTCATTTTAAAGACAAACAAGGAACGAGGACACTGTAGTTATAAAACCAGCTTAACAGTTTTTACCCTCTAATGTTTTCAGTTTGATTACCCTTGAATAATGGATACAGGTTCCACCACCTCCCAAGAGTGTCCAAGGCTGGCACCAAGCCTTCAACATACAGCCTTAGGGGGAACCTTTAACATTTAAATGATAATAAATTGCTGGGATGTTGGTAAAGTTTGTATGTGGTAGTTCATAATTATTTCACCAGTATTGAATATTTGTGATAATTCATGATGAAAACAAGCTGCAGTTAGCTACTGTATTATTAGGAAGAAACAATTTTGTGAACTTAGTACTTAATTTTAGAGTATTTTGAAACATTGAAAACTATTCACCTAAAAATTAGTACCCCTGTACTGTGAAATAATTAAACAAAAACAACTGTGAAATCAGAAAATAAAGGGACAAAGTGCAAAGGTCTGAAAAAACAAACCAAACCAAAGACAAGGTGAGGTAAACTTTGAGAAAAATTAGAGCACAAAAGGCAAAGAACTGACTGAATCCACTGATGGGATCCCTGTCAAAATGGTAATAAACAGAGACAAACCTATATTTTTGCATGCCCACTCTTCCATGGCCAGCCCTCCAAAAATCTATATATAAACTTGTAATATTAGACCCTTCCTTGGCTATTTTTGCCCTCCTTTTACCTAGTGAGGGCTTTTCTCTGTTCTTTATAATAAATTTTACCCAACATTATTCCCCCACCACTCACTATTCGGTCTTTTGTTCATTTCTTCAGAACAAGAACCCACAAGGAGAGAGGTGAGGCCCACACTGGGTATCAAAGATGTAATGAACTCTCTCTCTGGGCTCTTGGACTTCCAACAAGGGACTCATTTTCTCTGTAAAGAGGTGTGGTAGAACAGCTGGGTTGCACGTACACTCTCTGTCCCTTGGTAAAGAATATTTTTTTTAAAAAAAATAGGTATTCTGGCATTCAGTTAAGTTATTAGAGCGGCTGCGACACTCCTGATGCAGAGGACAGGTTCCCTAGAACGTCCCGGTGAGTCGCACACTGAAACCAGGGGGAATGTCAGCCACACAGGGAGTTGGACACCTTTCTAGAGACAGATCTCTAGTTGTATGGAGCTGGTCAAAGCTGGGATGGCAACTGTGAGACCCGGCTGGGGCTACTCCCCAGGGGATTCTCAAAGGTGGCACCCTATGGAAGCTGGATCCTGGCAGCCTGACTGGGCGACCAACAAGAGAAATCTCCATTTATCTATTACCCCACATTTGCTCCTCTGTGAGGTAAACTCTTGCTGTTCTTGGTGTATTCCCTTTTCCTGGGTAACCTGATATTCCATAAGAGCCCTCTATGCAGCCTCTGTTGACTACTAATCAAGCTACAGGTTTGGGTATTTCTGTCTGATAGGGTGACGGGTCCCCTAACCCTTCTTCAGTTATGTCTTGATAGATTTACTAGGCTAGTAACAGGTTAGAACGCTACCCTCGCCCTCATGTCCTTGGTGTTTGCATCCCAACCCTAACTTTCATAGAGCCAGTATCTAACCAATAACCCCCTAAACTACCTGACCAGGGAAAGTTGCCCCAGAGCATTTCAGCATTCCACTTCACAGAAAGCCAGCAGTGCTCAGGGAACAGAGACTTAATTTTAAAACTCACTCAACTACTTCCTTCTGGCTCAGGGGGAAAAGAAAAAAAGCCTGGCACTTCTCTAAACAAATGCCCTGGGTGCCAACATCCCTCTCTCCTGGAGGTTGGGCTAAGGAATGTCATTATGAAGGTTTGGTGTCACCCTTGGGGGCCCTCAAAATTTATTCAATCCAAATCCATCTATCCACTATGAGGACCAGGCCCTGGACACACCCTCAGGACAATGCTTTGACACTGACTGCAACCAATGTCACAGCCCACAGAGCGGTGATCTACTCTCTTGCTATCATGAGCAGAAAGAAAAACAGAGACCAGCAAAGGATAGAGTGGCACTCTTTATCTCCTGACTACCCTCTCTCCCAAGGCTAAACTCAACAGCCTTCCTATTACATGTTTTCCTGTGGTTGCCTGATTCCCCTGGCAAAAAGTTTACTGTAGTGTGCTTAACACAGGGAAAGTTATCAAAGGAGTAACTTACTATAACAGCTATAGTTCAAAATAAGATAAGCATCAACCTTATCCTCCTTTAAATAGTCCTTGTTTTCACAGTATTAAAGCGTTCTCTCTTTCAACTCTGTTTGCTCATTACAAAAGATCTCTGTGCTAAGTGATCATCCCTAAAATATTTTTGAATAGTCTACTTATAGTTACAAACCTGTAACAGATTATTATACTTAACCTGGCCAACACATCGGAGAGTACACTGTGCTTTAATACTTGTCATGTAGTCAGTTACACCCTATGAACCAGTTTTAAAAATCTAAATTCTCCCTGAAATGTAAGAACTAAAGAAATACAAAAATTTCTATATATAGTTGTAACAGTAATCATTGCAACCTCACAGTGTATTAAATATACTTGTGCTTCCCAAGTGTACAGGCCTTCTAAGATGCAAAGCTAAAATGTACCTTATTATATAAGTGAGTTCCTGAATAAAGTTGTTGTTGGTGGTAAAATTTTATAAATATGTAAGTTATAGGTGTAATTTATAGTTTCTAAGTGACATTTCCAGACCTTTAAACCCTCTGAGCTCCTTGCTTATGCCACAGGTCCATAGATATAAAAACTTTTAGGGTAAAATTTCCGAGTAAAAAGCTGTTTTATACAGCTCCTCTGCCCTGTCTACCTGATCTATTAATAAATATCAAAATACCTATATTCTGGGGACAAAGATGCTAACAAGAAGTTAATTTTAATTGACACACGTGTCACTTTAACTTATCTTAAACACCCAACCAAAAAAAAAGCACAAGAAATATAAAAATTAACAATAATTTTAGACATATAAAAAGATTGCAAGTACTATACTGACCCCTGCTGGCAGTCCACAGCTACGCCTGTAGCTTGATGTGGTTCAGAGGCTAAAAAGCCACAGCGACAAATACACAAGTTTAACACAAATCTTTAAATTCTTTAGCTAAAATTATCCTTTAAAACACAGGGCCTTGTCTTCTTCTGGCTAAAACTTAAAAAAATACATATGCTTATAAGTAAAAGTCTTTAAATAAAAACTCAGATTTATAACCTCCTAAATGCTGAGAGAGAGAGAGAGAGAGAGAGAGAGAGAGAGAGAGAGAGAGAGAGAGATTGATTGACTGAGGGGATGCTATGAGATTGATTGATTGAGGGGATGCTATGAGGTTTATTCCCCAGCTCGCAATGTTGCTCTTCTGTCAGTGTAAAACAGCAGGAGGTACACCGCACATAGGTCTAACTCTTTAAAATCAGACTACCTCAGTCGACATCTGAACAGTGGAACACGGTACCTGGCAACTGTGGTACCTTGGCATCCAAGAATGACTAGTTCCAAGACGGCTGAAGATACTGAAATTTGCAGGCACTCAATTCCCTTATGTAAAATGGTAAGAGTATTTGCACATAACCTATATACTTCCTCCTATATACTTTAAATCAGCACTAAACTTACCTAAGGCAATGTAAACTCAATGTAAAACATTGTCACTGTATTGTTTAGACAATGACGAAAACAAGTTTGCATCTGTTCACTGCACAGAAAACTTTATTTTCAATCTGCGGTTGAACAAATCTGAGATGTAAAACTTTTATACAGCTTTAAACCTATAGATGGTAATATGAACAGATTTTCCAACTCACACTCTCCTGACTTCTACTCAGGAACCTTAAGCTGGCCTCACAGTGATGGACCCTGACTGCTGCCCAGCCAGCAGCCCCACTTAGCAAAAAAAATAAAAACAAACAAACAAAAAAAGCAACCAGCAAGTAACAATCATGCTCCTAACTGAAGTCAAAGTAACCACTGTTGGGGGGGGGGTGGTTCTGAGACCAAAAAAAGGGAACAAAGGGCAAAAAGCCTGAATACTAAAGACATGCTTTCCTTCTTGGCATCTTTGCCCCCTTGTACTTGGAGAGGGTTTTTCTTCATTCTAATAAACCACACCACCATTCTCAGCTGCTTGCTGTTCTGTTATGTCCATTCTCCCTGTCTCAAAACCAGGGAGTGAGGGCCAGGGATACAGCTCTGCATCACAGCATCTGCCTGGCAAGCGCAAGGCCCTGAGTTTGATTCCTGGTACAGAAAAACCAAGGGTGAGTGCTGTGGGAAACTTCTCAAGTCAAAGGGAAAGGAAGACTCTTTGTTCTGAGGAGATAATGCCAGCACACTGCTGCGGGGTCACTCCTAAAGGCAGCAGCCTTCAGTTTTGCAGTATAGTTTATAGAGTAGTTAGAAGTGGGAAGTAGAAGGCAAGTGACAAAACACTGCATAACTGGTTCTATGCATTGAGTCATATATTGACAGGCAGGCTAGTCATGAACAGATTTGCTGGAACAAAGGAAGTATCACAATACAGAAACACTCCAGGAACAAGGGGAGGAGGCCCTTCCAGGGTGAACATAGTTAAAAGTATCCTTGACTAGCCCCGGGTGCTTTAGGGTATAGACAATTACCTTGACTCAGTGCTTATCAGACATGTGCAGCAGGACTTTAGACACTGTCAATGTCGATTGAATTCAGCAGAAATTTGGTCAGAGACCTCTAATTGCTCCCTAATTTGTACCATGAAATAAATACCTGTAAGTTTGCTATTTTATAACTGTGTTCTTACATTATAATTGTGCCCCAACAAGAGAACTAGTTAAAAAGTAACTGCAGATAAGACTGAGTCTATGCATTTTCAAGTTATCTATTTCTTTGTGTAACAGAACATTTGCTAACGAAATTACAAGTCAACAATGCAGGATCAAATTGTTCCTGTTTAGGGTCAAGAAATTTACAGAACTTCTGCGTAAGAGATTTACAGGGGAGGAGCTAAAGATGGCCGATCAGTGAGCAACAAAATGCAAAGCCTCCCGGGAGAAACAACTCATATGCCTTAATAAAACAGCCTGGAGAGATCTAGACAGAGGGAGATGGATCCTCTTGACATAGGAAGAAATTAAAACATAAAAAAAGCTTGTCAAACATGCAGCTCATCCAGCTACAATTGGAACAGCTATGGTTACCGGACACAGCATTTTCACTGCGACCTGCCAAGTTTGCGCCAGCCTGAATTCGCAAATTCTCGCTGGCTGGTAGAACCGCCCAAGCTTATTCTCACCACCACTCACAGGAGCCACGGCCCTGCTGAGGTCGGGGGTTGGTGAGTCCAACGGAGAGTGGAGCTGGCAAAGGGACCTTCATTAATCCACGGTCAGTGCTGGGAATGAGACTCCCCACAGGAAGGGAGCAATCAAATGGGCAACATGTTGGAAACAGGCAGGAGGAGCCTGAACTTGGAGTGACAGTGACTTCAGTTGGTTGCTCCCTCCCCAGAGCAGATTTGTGGGACTTGCCTGGACTGGGTCACGCCCCTGGCTGGGACCCAATAAGCCGTCCCAAATCAATTCCCTGAGCCTAGCACACACTAACCCGGTGAAGGCCCCTGAAGTTTGGCTGGCCCAGTAGGGAGGGGCAGGCATACGCAGCCCCTGCTTATACCTCAGTAACAAGAGCAGACAGGAGAGGGTGGAGGTCCCTCATCAGCTTGCTTTGGAGGAACCGTGGCAGACAGGGAAGGGGGCTGGGACCTGTACTGTACACCTGTGTGGAGGAGGCCAGGACCATGACAGGAGAGGCAAGAGGAGGCCCCCAGCCCAGAACCCTGAGAACACTGATCCAGGAGAGGGAAAAACAAGGGAGACTGAGGGCAGCAAACATGCAGACATGGCTTCAACAGACATTAAGAAATATCTTTGGGATGTTGTAGACGAGCTCAAAACTGAAATATTAGGTCAGGTAAAGCAAGATATGAGTAGAGTAATAAAAAAAATGCTCTCAGGAAGCATCTCTCAGGAAGACACAGATGGAAGAAGGGAGGAACACACAAAAAAAGGAAACATTCGATAAAGAATATAAAGAAAATATAGAATACATGAAGCAGAGTCAAAGAGATTACCAGGAAATTAAAAACTCCATTGAAAGCTGGCAAAACTCCTTAAAAGAAACTAAGGATAGACTATCAAAACTTGAAGGCAAGTTTGCAATGTGTGATCATGAAAGGAAAGATCTCTTAAAAATAACAAGGAAATAGCCAGTAACAATACAAAGGTCAGAAGACGACAAGAGAATCTATAATTTAAGAATAAGAAATGTGAATGAAGAAGCAGGAATACAAACAGGCGAATTACAAAGGCTATTCACGGAAATAATTAAGGAAAACTTCCCAAGCACGGGAAAAGAAACTGACATTTGGTTATGTGAGGCATACAGAACTCCAGCCACCTACAACCAAAACAGAGCTACACCCAGACATATAATAATCAAGATACCAGAAATTCAATATAAAACCAGAATATTAAAAGCTGTCAGAGAAAAGAAAGATTACCTATAAAGGTAAGCCCATCAAGATCATGGCAGACTTCTCGACACAGACCATCAGATCAAGAAGAGCTTGGAGCAAAGTATTCCAAGCCCTAAAATAACCTCCAGTCCAGATTAATGTACCCTGCAAAGCTGTCACTAGAAATTAATGGAGAAACAAGATGCTTCCATGACAAAGAGGAACTGGGGGAATTCGTGACCACCAATCCAACCCTACAGAGAATACTGAAGGACATTTTAGAGAAAGAAAACAAAATTCCAGGATTTTAGGAACAGTGGCAGAAAGGCCTCAATGAGTGGGGCAGGCAGTAAAATGGAGAAAACTAGACAAACAGGTAGAAAAACAGCATAGCAGAAATTAGGCAGAGAAGGATGGCTAGAATCTCTAACATAGATGGCCTTGATACACTATATTGTTAATAGTATACCAGGACTTAAAACCCACATTACCCACACCACTCTGCTTAGATGTATTATATTTTGTTCCAGTCATTCTACCTGTACTAGATTTGAGGGCACAGTTATCCCAAAAATAACAGGATATAGTACGGTAATCATCCTTAATTTCTTATTGACTTAATCTAAGGCTCTGTATAACCTACACTGTTTTACTGACTGATTATAATTGAATCTGGTTTGATAGATCGCTGTTTTGTATTGATAGATTTTATTCAAAGCTGTTATGATTGGTAGTATCAAGTCTGAGAGTATAGGCAACTGCATTGAAGATGACAAGATTCACTAGAATATCCACTATGGTTTGATTATTACCTACCTTTGAAGTTTTATACCATCTACAATGTTTTATTTTTACTAATATTGTTACGTACTGCTATATTCAATTATACTGCCATATTCAATTATGCCTGATATAGACAATTCTATTGAAGATAAGAAACACAGTAATCATTGTAGATCACCTTGTACTGTGGTTTTATATTACTTTTTGGTTTTTATGGGAATTTGTTTTGTTTTGTCTTGCTAGGTTTTGTTTTTCCCTCTAATACAGAAAGGATAGAAATACATGTAGAAACTCATGCATGCGTAGCTCTTTACAGTTTCACTGTTTGAATATCTACTTTGTATGCTTTAATTTTGTAACTTGACCAACTATTTCTAAGAGGACAATATGTAATTTATCAACTAGTGATTTCTGTTTATCTTTTTTTTTAAATTCTGTATTATCTCTACCCTTTACATTTTTTCCCTCTTTAAATAAATTTTTAAAAAATTAAAACAAAAAATTTGAAACCTTCTGAAGAGGAAGAAATTTTATGGCCAACCAACACTTACAGAAAAGCCAGAAAAAAAAAATCCAAAACAAAAAGGAACAATTCAAATAGTCAATAAGACTAAGTTGGATAATTGCATAACATCAAATTATGGAACAATATACAACTACTAAAATTTATTTTCCTTAAAGACTAAATGAAGGGGAATATAATGCCATAGTAAATGTAAAATACAGGAAAAATGTTTTTCATTTGAAAATATGGCAGAATGTTAAATGATTACATATTAAGATAGTTATGAATTTTTTCCCCTATTGCTCTCAATTTTCTAAAGTCATTTAAATAATCAGAAAAATGTTAAAAGTTACAAACAAGAGAAGTCTATCTTATGCCACTTTAAACATGTTATTTAAGAAAATTTATACTGACCATGAATTGCTAAGTTTTATTAGGTTTATGTAAGCATAAATAGTGAGCAAGTAGAAGTTTCAACTAAATTAACTGATACTCCATTCATACAGCAGTAACTTTAAAAATATTATTTAGTAGGGTACATTAGTAAAAAAGTTAGCAAATCCAGCATCTTGCTTTCAGGGAAATAGACTACATCCAGAGAAGTCTCTACGGTGGCTGATGGTTGGTACAGCTTCTCAGTGGAATAAATTTACCAGAACTATTGTTTCAGGAAAGGGTTTGGGGTCCTCTGATTTCAACACCAGGGTCTAGAACCATGTTATTCAAAACATCACCAGCACTACTCAGGAGGCTTAATCAGAACCAGTGCCAGATCTACCTTAGAATCTTCACTTAAAGAGATTCCAAAAAGACTCATACAAATCTACGTTTTGAGAAATGCTGCTGCACTAGACTTGCAAAGACGTGATTTCCTGTCTTGACAATAACAAGCCTAGTTTTTACAGTTACAGAACTTCTCCAGTTGTAACCAAGTCTTTCCACACTGTCTTTTCCATCTCCGGTTTCATCTTTCTCTTGTTTGGGAAACACAATGATCCAATCCTATGAAGTTCAATACTTTCATGCCGCCTCTTTCCCAGAGTAAAAGTAGAAGGGATGTAATTTATCAGTAGTAATGCTAAATGCAGTGCTCAGACACTGACATTTTTCAACGTCTTGAATGTGGTGCCTACTGTGATCTTACAGGGCATGACTGTACTGCTAATCTTCCTATCAAGTATGTTCAGATTTATACACTCGATTTTCTGCCCTCTCAAAGAACTCACCTAGAGAAAGGGAATAAATGTAGTTTCCTTTATTTAAAACCTATCATTTATCTTTCAGAATTGTCAGTAGTCAAAAGACAAACATATTTAAATATAAAATCTGCCCTCTTTATCTCTCATATATCTCTTATTTTAAAATAATTATAGCACTCAGTAGCTACTGCATATTCTAATTTTTAAAATACTTATTTTTAAGGAAGTGACAAGGAGAAAAAAGCAAATTTCACTTAAAAAAATAAACAACACACAAATAAACACAATACTCTTTAAGAAATCTTTAACTCCAAGAAATTAATCCAGAATAGAATATATTTCCTATTTGTACTCACGTAGTAAACATTAAAAAAAACTTTCAATAACAGAAAACAAAGACTTTATTAATATCTATTTTAATACAAGTTACCTTATTTGTATATGTAACATATATGATAATATTATCTTAAAGAGTCTCAACAGGATTAGAATATTTTCTTGAAATCACTGCTTTATGCCAATGAAGAATAACATTTGACTTGTGATAGCTTCTGATTGAAAACCAAGTACAGTATTCACTGGAGAAAAAAATTTCCATTAATTATTAGCTAGATTCCAATACAATATGGCTTTAGCAAACATGAAAAGAGAAAACCATGTTATTTCTTTGTTGATTCGTGACATGAAGGAAGAAAAAGTGAAGTTTTTGGAACTTCTGTACAAAAAGTAGATACACAGAACTCTGACAGATAAAGTATTAAAAGATGTAATAAGTTGCCTCTTTGTCAGGAAAACAAAAATGATTTGTGTTTATCTTCTGAACTGATTAGTAACCCCAAGAGATTTTCAAATTGGGAGGCAAATTACTAACATTAAGTTCATCAAATTTAGATCTGTCCTGAACAGGAACATTATAGAAATCAAGAACATCTCTGACGGTGCACATCTGGTGAAGCCTGGAGTTAGGGACCGCGTGGCCCAAGTCATCAGCTAGATGTGCCAAGAGACTGAATTTCACATGGCAGTCTTCTAGGGAGATGTCGTGCCAATTACTGGGAAGAGATGAGCCCAAAAGTTCTTTAACGTGAAATTCCAAACGACTCTGGAGATCTTCAGGCGGCATGTATGCGCGGCTTCGGGAAGGTGGACAGGCCAGAATCGGTTCTTTTTTCACTTCTTCAGTCTCAGCAACCACTGGTTCTTTCTCTTTTCTGGAATAATCAAAAACAAATATGTGAATTAATTCACTAAATTATTAAAGTTAAGAAACACTCCACTAAAACTTGCCTACTTATTAAAAATCAACAGATAATTTGTACACGCAATAGTTTATACCATGGAAAGAAAAAAGAATGATATAGGTTCCCATTACTGCAATGTTTATAGTTGAATGAGTTGGTACAAAAAGATCACCTGAGGTACATGTTTCACATACCCTAAATATTCCTAAGAATGGGTGAAGTAAGGTACATCATTGTCTGGGATTCCTACTCCTCCACGATCTCACCTCAACCTACCTCCTAACTTTAGCTCCCATTAATTCCTATGTACTGCAGGCTTTACTCGAATTAAGCTACATTTGTTTTGCCCAAACATGCTCCCACTTTGCTAATGCCATGTCATGACTCCAGTTGTATACTTTCTTACATGCTCATCTTTTATTTTCATCTCTAGAAATCTTGCTGATCCTAAAAAGATCTAGGACAAAAATTTCCTTTCAAGAAACTTTTACCTGACTTCAATCAAATACGACCACATTCCTCTGTTTTTCTCAGCACTTTATATGGTTCTCAGAGTAAATCATATCCACTGAAGTTTTGATTTTATTTATATCCAATTTCTCTTACAAGATCAGGGTTCCCTCAGCTTCGAGTACAATGACATTTTAAACTAGACAATTCTTTGGGAGAGGAGATCCTGTTCAGTGTAAGATGTTTAGTATGCTGGTCTACTGGATGCCAGCAGCACTCCTGTCCCTAAGTCATGATATCCAAAAGACATTGCAAACATCCCCAGAGGAGGAACACTGTCTTGGTTGAGAACCACTGCACCAGATTATGAACCCCGCAGTACAGAGACATGTTTTGCTGATTGGGATTCTTTGAACATATATTTAATAATTGCTCATACAAGGACTAAGTATATGGGCCAAAGGAAGGGAATTTGCATGACATATCATGTAAATCCTAAAAGATTTGCTAGGGAGCTTTCTTCCTCAGGGAGCTGGCATCTGACTAGGAATGATCATTCCCGCAGAAAATGGGGGCACCAGAAATGAAATGGTGTGAAGCTGAGATAGGTTTAAAATAAAAGATAAATAAAAAGGAGACAAGGAAATCTTAACTAAAAAGCATACTTTGTAAAAAGACTGTAACTTCCAAGAGTTAGTCAAAGTTAACCAACAGTCCTATGCCATAGTCCTTGGCTGGCTTTACATCTCTTTCTTACCAGACCCATCATTAAAAGGCCATAAATTGGTTCGATTAAACAAAAATCAGGAATAGATGTCTGGCCCCGAGAAAAGGACTGCCTCAATATCAACATTCCTTGGTCAGATTTATACTGATTTCCTACCAGACACATCAACAGAAGGCCATAACTGGCCCAAGTAAGACAGTAAACAAAAGGTTGATTGAATCCTGAGAATGTTTAAATCACTTATTTTTTTAAAATGCCTTAAAACGGGAGTGAATTTTTGTCCTACCTTTTTAACTCTCTAAAAAAGTTAAAAATGTACTCAGTTCCAAACCATAGTGTCTCATTTCTGAGTGCCTACACTTCCTTCTAGTATATTCTATACTCTCTCTTTGCCTAATAAACCCTACCCATGCCTCTTTCTGATGTGTCCTAAAAATTCTTTTTCTGCAATAGCAGTTAGTGAGCCCACTACAGCAAGATGGGTTAAATGCAAACAAAACTCTCAGACTCAGAATGGTGATGTTCTTCCAGAAATCAATGCCTCTTTCTACATGGATTGCTTACCAACTTTCCACTGTCTACTTGCTATGTTTGGATGTGTCCCCCAAAAGTCCGTATCTTGGAACTTAATCCTTAAATTCATGTTATGGTATTTGGAGTTGAGATCTCTAGGATGTAATTAGGATTAGATTAGGTCATGAAGGCTGGCAACCCATGACAGAAGGCATTGGAGAAGAGAAATTCAAGCTAACATACTCACTGGGTGACATGCTCAGTCATGCTAAGAGGTAACAAGAAGGAAGGCCTTTATCAGATGCAGAGCAGATGACAGTGTTATGCCCTTGGGATTTACCAGGTTCTAGTATTGTGAGCCAAATGAACATTTATTATTTATTATAAATTATTCAGTCTTGGGTATTTTGTTATAGTAATAGGAAACAAATTAAGTCACTACTAAGTAAGTAGTCATAGGAGATATGCTGTACTATCTTCCATTTTTAAAGAAAAAAATTCACACTAGATCCTATGTTTCCTCCAATTACTATTCATATTTTCAAAATTCTCAGGAGTTGTCTATATCTAGTTTCTATCTCCTAAACTCTCAAATTCCCCTCAAATTACTCAATCATCACATCATGGTCAAAATGAAATGTAACTCATGTAAATGACTGAGTAAGCAAATTGAAAGATAAAAAATGGCTAACTGAATTAAAAACCTCTAAACATAAAATGTCTAACAGAAAGCCATTTTAGGTTGAAGGACACATACAGACTGAAAATGAAAGGATGAAAAAAAGATATTCCATGCAAATGGAACCCCAAAGAAACAGGCATGGTTATACTCATATTAGACAAAATAAAGTTTTTAGTAAAAATCTCTCAAAATAAAAATTGTTATACAATGATAAAATGGCCAATTTAAGAGGAAGATACAACTATAAATACATGTAAATATACTACAAAATGACAGTGTCTAAGCATATACAACAAATACCGACATCTAAAATGAGAAACTGATTGCAATAATGGGAGAATTTGATAACCCATTTTCAGTAATAGAATCACTAAATAGAAAATCTATAAAGAAGCAATTAAGTTGAAAAAAACTACATAACAAGTAGACCTAACAGACATACAGAACTTTCTGTTCAACAACAAAAGAATATGCATTCCTCTCCAACACACACATTTTCTGGGGTAAATTATGTTAGGTTGCACATACAAAAATGTGTTAATAAATTTTAGAAGACGAAAATCATATCCACTATGTTCTCTGACCACAAAAGAATAAAAATAGAAATCAGTAAAGTGTGAAACTAAAAAACAAAAAAATTAATAAACAGATGGAAATTAAGCAGCATACTCTTGAACAATCACTGGGGCTAAGAGAACACCAAAAAGCAGCTTTAAAAATATCTTGAGATAAATGAAAATGAAATACATCAGAGCAAAATTCATGAGACACCTGAAAAGCGGTACTAAGATGAAGTTTATAGCAACAAATACCTACTTTAAAAAGGTTTCAAACAACCTAATATTAAGCGATAGGAACTAGGCAAAGAACAAACTAAGCCCAAAGTTAGCAGAAGGAACAAAATAATAGAAATCAGTGCAAACATAAATTTGACAACAGGAAAAAAAAAAATCAACAAAACTAAGACTTGGGTTTTTGCAAACATAAGTGAAAACTAACAAATCCTTAGGTAAAAACTAAGGAGACAAAAAAGAAAGGAGTAAAATCAGAGAGACAATAATACAATAGATGTCTCATAAATATAAAATATCAAAAGGGACCATAGTAACTAGGCAACAAACTGGATAACCTAAAAGAAATGGTAAGTTTGCAACCTGTAAATACTAATTCAAGAAATAGCCTAAATAGATGGGTAACAAATAAGACTGAAGTAGTAACCAAAAAACTCCACATAAAGAAAAAGGTTGACACCAGCCAGAAGGCTTCATGAATTAACTTTATTAAACTTTCAAAGAAGAAATGGTGCAAATCCTTCATAAATTTTTCCAAAAATCTGAAGTACTTCCAAACTCATCGTATGTCAGATGAAGATATCACAAGAAAACTACAAGCCAGTATTTCTAATAAACGAAGACACAAAAATCCTTAATAAAACAGCAAACCAAATTCAAAGTCATATGAAAAAAACTTTATACATGATCAAGTAGGATTATCCCTGGAATGCAAAATCATTCTATAATATGCAACTCAACAGATGTGCTATACCACATTAACAAAATGAAAGTAAAAACCACATGATTACTTCAATAGATGTAGAAAAAACATCTAACATAATTCAACACTAACTCAGGTATTGATGAATCCTACCTTGACACAAGAAACAGCATAACCAATGGGAGATAATTAGTTTTATTTTTTTTTTCCAAAATCTAATACAAGAGAAGGATGTTTACTCTTTATCACTTTTAACTCAACAAAGTACTGTACTAGAAGTCCTAACCAGACCTATTAGGACAGAAAAAGAAATAAAAGGCATCAAAATCAGAATGTAAGTAAAACTACCTGTTCGTAGATGAGATAATTCCGTAAGCAGAAAGCCCAAAGGTTTCATGAAAAAACTGTCAAACTAATAAATAAATCCAGTAAAACTGCAGGACACAAAATCATAATACAAAGTAGCGTTTCTTTACATAAACAACAAACTGTGCAAAAAGACAATGAAAAAAAAATCACATCCGATTATAACAGCATCAGAAGTTAAAATAATTAGGAAGAAATTTAACGAAGTAAAACATCTGACTACAAAAATATTGATGAAAAAATCTAAAGACAATACAAATAGGTGGAAAGATACCTGTGTTCATGGACTGGAAACATTATTATTGATAATATGTCTGCACTACCCAAGTAATCCAAATATTTAATGCAATGGCCATCAAATTCTAATGGTAAGGCTGGGCATGGTGGTTCACGCCTGTAATCCCAGCACTCGGGAGGCTGAGGCAGGAGGATCTTTGTGAGTTCAAGACCAGTCTGGGCTACAAAGTGCACTCAAGGTCAGCCTGAACTGCATAGCGAGACCCTGTCTCAATAAGACACACACACACACACACACACACACACGCACACACACAAAACAAATTCTAATTTTCACAGAATTAAAAAAAACAACTGTGAACTTTGGTTGGAACTACAAATGACCTAGTGCATTCCAGCAAAAACAAAGTTGGATACATTACACTTCCAAACTTAAAATTCTACTACAAAGCTATAGCAGTCAATACAGTATAGTACTATCATAAAAACAGGAACACTGAACATAACACCATTAAAAAACCACATCTATCTTGTCAACTAATTTTTGATGAAGGTACTAAAACTACACAACAGGGAAAAGACATTCTTAATAAAAGGTGTTGGGAAAACAACATATATATATATATAGAAGAAAGAATGTCAACCCTTATCTTACATCGAAAACAAAAATCAACTCAACATACTCTAAAGATATAAACTTAAGGCCTTACCAAAAAATCCTAAAAGAACACACTAGAAAAACTCTTGGGCATTGGTCTTGGCAATGATTTTTTTAGATATGATACCAAAAACAGGCAAGGAAAACAAAAATAAATCTTCTATACAGTAAAGGAAACAACCAATAAATTGAAAAAGCAACTTACACATCTGATTACCTATCTGATCAGATCTCACACACAGTAGCAGCTAAAACATTTAAAGAACTTAAATAGCAAAACCTTGTTTAAAAATGGGCATTTTCCCAAAGACAATATATACATGACCAAAAAAGGAAAAGGTACTCAACATTACTAATCATTATGGAAACTTAAGTCAAAACCACTGTAAGCTAGTAACTCATACCTAGCAGGATGGCCATTATTAGAGAGGATGATCTGTAGAAAAGACACTATGACACTATTATACATTGTTGGTATGGCCATTATGGAAAATGTGAGTGTTCCTTAAAATAAATTTCAAGGTAGTATCATATGATCTAACAATCCGTTTAGGTATTACATCCAATGGAAATTAAATCAGTCTCTCAGAGATATTTGCGTTTCTATATTCACTGTAACATTCTTACAATAGCCAAGATATGGAAATGCCCTAAAGTGTACCATGATGAATAAAAAAAATATAGTCACAATGAAATGTTATTCAGCTTTACAAATGGGATTTAGCTCTGCAGCATAAGTGCCTGCTTTGGAAAGCAGGAAGTCGCAGGAGTTTCATCCCCGGTGTCAAAAAGAAAACAAACAAACAAACAAAAAACAATCCAGTCATTTTCAATAATGCAGATGAACTAGAGGGCATTACACTACTTGAAATAAGACAACAACAACAAAAAAAACTGAATGATCTCAGATAAGGAATCTCAAAGCGTCAAATAGAAGCAGAGAAAGACTTATGGTTGGGAAAGAAGGGCAAATGTTGGTCAAACAAAGTTTCAGTTATGTGCAGTAAGTTCTAGAGGTTTAATGTTCAGCGTAGTGGTTGTCAGTAACAGTTAAAGTACTATGTACTTCACTAAAAGATATCTGAAGTGTCCCCATTTCAAAAAACAATCAGGGCTGGGTGTGGTGATGCATGTCTGTAATCTCAGGTACTAAGAAGGTTATGAAAGAAGGATCACAAGTTTCAGGCCAGCCTGGGCATTTCTGCAGGACCCTGATCTCAAAAATTTAAAAATGAGCTGAGAACACAGTTCAGTGCTTCTGTGGTAGAGTGCTTGCCTAACGTAAGTAAAGCTCTGGGTTAAATCTCTAATATAGAAAAAAAAAATTAGCCTGATAGTTGTAAACACAAGGACACCAAAGCATCACATTCTACATCTTATGTGCATACAATTTGATAAAATAAGTAGGTAACAGAAAAAGAAGAAAATGGAACTCTTCATTTGCACTAGTTTTCCTCATAACTTATCACTTGAAAGTAAGTCTACTTGAGGTCATCGCAATACATTCTAGTGTCCTAAACATTGCATAGGCCAAACAGATTTATCTTCAATAAACCCAAGAGGCACAACTTAACGTAGCTTATGATTCTGGAAAAACACTTTCGTCTGCGGGCCTTCCTTAACGGCTGAACAAGGATTTTACTTCTGCTACTGTATCCTGCACTACTCGCTTGGAGAAACGCCAGTATAGGGCAGGCGCCTAATACCTAATTGCTCAGTTAATCACTAAATCAACAAACAAAACAGGAGCGTGCTCCCGTTTCTGAATCTGTTTGTGAAGAAACATGCCTTAAAACATGAGCTTGGTTTAACAACCACTTTGACGTGACCATTTTAGGCTCATTCATCCAAACCAGCATACTTGGAGCCTCATACGTGGTCAAACTGCTCAATAAACGAAAAAAGTAAAAAGGAATGGCGACTGTGTTCCCGTTATGAGAAAACACAAGGAGAGGGAAACTGACTGGGCTCCACGCCTCGCGGAGACCAGTGCTGAACTTTTGAAGTTGGAACTCTAATGTCTTTCTTGTCCTCAGGTTGAGAACCTCTCCTCGCGACTCATCCCTTCATCCTCTCCAAATGTTTCCCCTTACTTCTTCAACGCAACACAATGTCCAACTTTCAGCTTTACCTGGATCGAGACCAAAACTCTCTACGCGCCGTCCCTGCTACCATACGTGTCCAGCCTCTTCTTACAAGGACAGAGACACACAGCGCCGCCATATTCGGGGAGAGCCGGGAGACCGAACTCCTCCCTTGCCCGCCGCGACACGCTCAGATCAGCCAATCAGGTCGAAGCTTGTGGCCACTTTTCCGGTTGTCGGCCCTTTGCACGCCGGGAAATGTAGTCCAGAAGCAATTTCCGGCGGCTTATGGATCGTGGCGCGCTCTCAAAGCATGGTGGGAGTTGTAGTTGGAGGAGCTTCTCGGGAAGGTTCCGGGTGACGCCTTCTGGTCCGGGGGCTGGCGAACCTAGCGTTGCTTGGCTGTAAGGGGGAGGCGGTGGTAACGGGGAGGAGGCTCTCGGGAGGCCTGCTTGAAAGATTGCGGCAGGAGAGAGAGCTCGAGGTAGGGGTTCCTTCTGGGAGCGAGTCTGCTATGCTGCTGGGAACGTGACCGCTGTGGGACTGAGGCAGGACCTGACTGGACGCAGCCTAGGAGCCTCTCATCTTCGTTGGGCCTGATTTCCTGCAGGCCTCACCAGAAAGGCCTCCTTTCTTTGCGGCCCTCCAGTTCTCAGGCCGGGAGATGGCCTCCCCGAGTTCCCCACTGGAGCCAAAGGTAAGTAGCTATCTCCGGGGATCCCAGTTATCGCCCCCACTATCCTGGTTAGTCTACATCACCACGCCTCACCCCAACGCCCGACTCCCCTCACTCTGCAAGGACCCCAGCACCATCTGGTGCCTGTGCTTTGGGCTGCTGTTTACTTACACATTGTCCATTGGCTTCTTTTTTCAAGTGCAGCTTGATTAATGACCTGGTAAAAACTAGGTCTGCTCCAGGATAGCTCTCTCACTTGTGAGTTTTTCCAGGTAAGGCACCATTTTTTACCTTTACTTGTGTGTTCTGTGTCTGGCACTATGCCTGGACCCAAAGAAGATGCTTAGAGAACATGATAGAATGGAATTTAATAGGGTCACAAGTCACTGCAAGTTAGAGAACTAGAGCAGAGCAGTGAGGTAGGTAATGAAACTTGGAGAGGCCTTGGGGCAGTTTACTAAAATTAAAATATTAGTGTATAATTACTAACCCAGAGAACGCTTATACTTATGCCCTTCATTTACAAGGACAAAGCTCCAACCCAGTTACCCTCTACTCTGAGGTGCCTGTCTGTCAGTTCCCAGAATTGGGCTCCTTTTAGCACTCTTAGTTATGTACCATCACGTACACGTGGCCATGATAATTGATTGTTTCTGCCACTTTCAGTGATAGAACTGTCCTTGAGACAATAGGAACCTGACTACAGAAATACGCTATTTCAGGGGTTGCTGACATTTGAGGATGTGGCTGTGTTTTTTACCCAGGAGGAGTGGGATTATTTGGACCCAGCTCAGAGAAGCTTCTATAAAGATGTCATGATGGAGAATTATGGAAACCTGGTCTCACTGGGTAAGAATTTGTTCTTTTTCTAAAATATCTAAGAAAGTATTAGAAATTACATTCAGAATGCTTAGACCAGTCCCATTACCATTACCATGTTCCAAAGTTCTGATCCTTTCAGCCACTAATTGTTCCTGTCATTCTTTTATCTCTCACTTTTTTTGTAGTGACCAAAATGTAAATCTGTCTGGCTTCCTGTCTTTGGAATCTTGTTCCCATATTGCTCTGTACTTTCTCTCTTTGTTCATCTCCCACTGCTTTCCTCCCACCCTTTCCCTCTGCCTTCTGGAGCCCCTGTTCCTCTTCACACAGTGTTCCTTACCCTCCTGGACTTAACTGAAACTTGGCACTTTCCCAGGGACACCACTTCTCTGGCAGACCTTCAAGTGGGGGCTGCTTATTCTCCCACATCCTCCTCCTTCCTCATCCTTTGTCTTAGGGCTGGAAGGGAGAAGTTACTATTTTCCCAGCTTTTCGGTGCTGTTCCCAAAGATCAGTTTTAACCTTTAGACAAAAATCTCTCCTTTGAGGCCTCAGCATTCAGTTCATTTTCACCTTTGTTTTGTCAACTTTTTCTTGGGTTCTTCACACACAAGGTTTAACACACAAGCTTATCACCCATTTCACACATTTCTCTGGTTAATCCATACAACCAGTCAGGACTTGAACCTCAGTGGGTATTGATGATTTTGACTTCAGGGCTCCTCTTTTCTGTGTTTATTCAGTTACTCTTTCATGGATCTTATCTCCCCAACACCTTTCCATCTTTGTTTATGTATTTCTTGTCTCTTGATATGTTTGTTTTTTTTCTGCAGTATATCAATCCTCTCCTGACTTTACCTGCTCGTATAATTACCAGCCTGGTCTCCTACTTGACATTATCCTATAACCATTTTTTAAATTCAGTATTAGTTATAATATCTGCCATTTTTGCTCTCCTACCTGAGTTGCAGAAAAAAACAAAACAAACACAAAAAAACCTCTTAAACAGATTGATGCCCTGCATATGCTATGCTGTGTATGCATGGCTTTTTAAAATTCTACTCACATTTGAGTTTGTATCTCGGTAGTTTCGTTTTGTTTTTGTTCTTGATATGTTGGTTCTCCTGTTCCTTTTAGTGACTGTTTCACAAACTCAGGGTTTTCTGTTATTCTGTGTACCTTACCTTCTGTTCGCAAAAAAGAGAGGCCACTAAACATTAGCCCTCAAACTTCTCTGCCCCTCACTGTCACAGTTACAGTTGCTCCCATATTTTGCCTTCTCCAGAAACTTAATCAGTGATCTTTTGTTCCCTAGTAGCCCCAATCTCTGTATGTTCATGGCTTTTCTAATTGGAGAAAAAGAAAAAAAATTCCTCCTTAGAGCCAGTCTCACTTGCTGCTCTAACTTGCTGTTTGATTTCTTCACAGCCAAATTTCGTGAGAGTGATTAATAAGTGTTCTGTGCTGCTGTACCTTCCATTATCTCTGTGCCCTTTGTTTTACCTCCAACACCCCCATTAAATTGTTCAACAGTGATTTATAATAACCTCATCGTCGAATACATAAGACCCTTTTTGGACTTTATTTTAGTCAGCTGTTTTATTTGAAACTTTTGCTTCCTTTCCTTTGGCTTATATTCTCAGACTTCCTCTCAGTCTATACTCTATGCTTAGTGGAATCTTATCTACATTCAGTTTGTCAGTTACCACTACGTACCAAATCTCTCAATCTAAGAAAGGTAATGTGCAATCTAACGGCTTAGATTGAAATCCTGGTTTCACTGCTTGCTGATGTTGTAATTGTACATGTGTTACTTTATCTCTGTTCCTCAGTTTCTTATAAAATGAAAATAATAGCATTCAACTTTATAATTTAGTTTCAACTTTATAATTCTGGCTCTTCATTCATATACTTCCTTTTCACGTTGCTTTTTCTCTGAAGAAGCCCAAAGTATAAACCCTTAAAGTGTTTGTAAGTATTAATCAAATTAACATGTGTGTAAAATACTTAGGGCATTGCCTAGCATGTAGTAAGCATAAGATTGATTGTTATCCTCCTCTCTGTTGCACTACAAATTCTAAAGATGAGTAAATTCTTCTTAGTCATCTTCTTTTGAAGAACACATAAATAACTTACACATGAAAAGTATAAAAAATGTACTGTGTTCTCAAGGGGTTTCCCGTCAGAGTTAAATACTCCTTTTTCTTCTACTGTCTTGTATATATAGTATTTCCATAGTTCATCACACTATTCAGTAGTCTTCTATGTGTGTTCTTCCTCCAACCATACTGATCAACCCGAGGACTACAATCCGTATCTTTTTCATTTGATTTCTCCCACACTTATCATGGAGTTGGCCATGTATCACAAGCTTTTTAAATATTTGTGTGACTGAGTAGGAAAATTTGAGACTTAGTCCTAAACTAGCCCCTGGTCACTAATATCCTTCTAATTTATTCTATCCACTGTCACCAAAGTGCTTAAAACTTCTAAAAGTTGATAAAAGCTTAAAGGCAAAAACTTTAATTTCTCATAGGAGGACTTATTTCCCAAATATAGCTTTATCCTCGCTTTCTGTCTCTTTCTTACTTCTTGAGTACTACTTTAATCTTTCCTATCAATTGCTATTTCTTATTTTTCCAGATTTCTCATTGTGTATCTGGTGTCATTGCCACCTTATCCATACATATGGTGTCCTGACTGACAGAACCAGGTACACACTTAGCTCTGCCTGTCCCTGGTACTGCAACATATGAATACTATATGGATAGAGGGTTGGCAGTGAGCCTGTCTGTGATTTTGTACATATAGGCACTAGCGGGCTCTCACTTGCTCTTTTTCTCTTTCTCTCTCTCTGTCTCTCTCTCTTTTTTCCAACTCATGTTTTCTATTATTTATTTTTTTTTCTTCCACATTCTATTTTTATTCTCCTCCATCATCTTGATGAGCACCCCCTTAAACAGGTCACTGTTACTCTCCTGACCCAGTCCAGCATTCTTCTATTTCACCTTACTATTTTTTACAAGAAACTTAGCTTCAACTTTATAATTCTGGCTCTTCATTCATACACTTCCTTTCCATGTTGCTTTTTCTCTGAAGAAGCCCAAAGTATAAATAAAGAGCAAAATAAAAGATAACATACTGGGAGTAGGAAGATAGATTTTTCTCAAAGGGAAAGAAGATCAAGTGATTGGGAGGATGAAAGCAGGAATTAAAATGTATTATGTTCATGAACCAACTCTACACAAGTAATGTAAACATGTACTGTGAACATGTACAAAAAAGGGCTAGGGATCAAGATGAGTGGAGGACAAAGGGAGGGAAGGGAAAGGAGACGAAAGAGATGAAGATGTATCATGTACATGTACCAGCTCCTCACAAGGAATGTAAACGTTATGTACAGCACATATGTACTGATAAAGAAAATGATCTGAAAAAAATGTAATAGCTACATGATGATACTGTTGATTACTTGATCTGTTTTTTGACTTTCTTAATTTCAGTGATTACTCTCTTTGCATAGTCATATTAGACCTTTAATCACATTAGATTTTGACAGAACTGGGAATTGTTGAACCTATAAGACCTTGAACTCATTATTTTCCTTCTTTCATTATATTCTTTCCAATTATTTGTTAATCTTGTCATTCAATTAATAATTATCAAGCACTGTGCTAGACTTGAGAAGTACTAGTTTCTCCCATAGCCTCGTTCTGTTACGCAGGAACACTGTTCATTTTATACTGTTAGATAGTAAAGTTGACAAATAGGCCACATTAAGCAAATCTAACCCACAACTTGTTTTTGTAAATGAGCTTTTATTGAAACATAGGCATGCTCTTTCATTACGTATTGTTTAGGATTACTTTCATGCTACATCAGCAGGGACCTTGTAACTTAAAGAGTGAAGAATATTTATTGTCTGATCCTTTACAAAAAAGTATGCCAATTCTTGTCCTGTCCTTAAGTTCATCCATTTCTATGTTACCAGCTCCTTGCCTTCTTTCTTCTTCCCTCAGCTACCATATTATTAGAACTGTTAAAAGATTATTAAGCAACTATAAGCCAACAAGGGAATTATTATAAGGACATGGGGATAGTTAATAGAATATGTAAACAGGATTGTAGCTGAATATCAGAAAACAACTTCAACCAGAAACTGAATCAGCCTCAAGAAGTCAGGAATTATTCTGTGTTAGTCATTTTAGGGTGCTATAATGAGATAGCATAGACTAGGTGGGTGACTTAAACAAGTAATTGCTCATAGCTCTAGAGGCTGGTAAATCCATGATCAAGGATCTGGCAGACTCAGTTGCTGCTGAGGGCTTTCTTTATGACTTTGAGGTGGCTTTCTCACTGTGTTGGGGGAGGAGCAGAGACCATACTTTTCTCTCTTCTAAAGAGAACACAGTAGTCCCATCATGAGGTTTCAATTTCATAACCTCATCTAAATCTAGATACCTGCCAGAGGTCCCACCTTCAAGTACCATCACACTCGGGCTTGGGGCTTAGAGCTTCAAAATACTTTCAGGGAGAACACAGCATTAGTGTATATAACATTCTCTTTTACTTTGTTTCTTTCTCATTGGCAAACTAGTTTTTCCTCCTTATGCCCACATGCTAGTGTCATTTTAGCTTTTGAGTTGATGAGTTATAAGTCTAGCCATGCTCAGATTAACTAGCTATTTAAATTTCATTTTCCAAATTCCTGAAGAGTGACCCATTTTGAGTTAGTTGCTTACTGTAGATAAATTAGGTATGACCAGAGTGTGGGACTGTACATAATTCTGACACGTAATCACCAAGCCCAGATCTAATAGTCATTTCAAGGCTGCTTTGTGTAGAAGCCCACACTCATTTTCTTCATCTGTATATCCTATGAACATACACATTTTTTTGCCAGTGTCGTTAATTTACTTTAGCAAAATGTTACCTATTATGGGTTATGCTTAATATATTCTTTTGCAGGATATACTAACCAATTGTCTATTTTCTAGTTTTTGAAATTTAGATTTTTTTTTAGGTTTTTAATTGGTTCCTATGATTTTTAATGGATTTTTATTAAATCCATAGATTAGTTTTAAAATAATTTATAACATTAAATTTCTTGAACCACTTGGCTGATTCTGTTTAACCATCCTTTTCTTTCAAAAAATTCATTGCTTTCTTTATTTCTTCATTCTTGATTTATTTTTTGAGATTGGATCTTCTTTGTTGCCCAGGCTGACCTCAAACTCCTGGGCTCAAGTAATGCTGAAGTGACCCTCCCTGCCTCTATTTCCTGAGTAGCTGGGATTACAGGCATGTACCACCATGCTTCACTAGATCTGTGTATTTCTTCTTGTGATTATTCTTCATTTCTAGATTCTATATCTTTCATTGTACTATGAACAGTGTGTGTGTGTATATATATATATATATATTTTTTTTTTTAAATAATATTTACTATCAAGTTTTCTTGGTAGTAAGAACTAATTTTTTAATACACTATATTTTCATTTGACTCAGGAAGTTAGGTAGATACTCATATTGTATTATTTCTTTTGAGTTCAACCTCCAAAACAATATTCACTGGGTAAGTACAGAGACTTTTTTTTCACAAGGAATTTACATCCAAAGAAAGAGACAAACACATAAATAGTTTTAAAGTGAAGTATAATAATGGTATGTAGTGAAACTTCTTATAGGTAGAGTTGCAGACAATAACATGACAATTAGTAATAAAAAATAGAACTTCTAGACCTGCCTAGTGGACTTAGAGACTTGTAGAGTAAGTATTGCTGTACTGAATTTTAAAGAACCAAGTGTTTTCCCAGTAAACAGTGCTGAGGGACACTTAATTAAACAGATATACAAAAGTAAAGCCTAAAAATGTTACTAACATAGCAGCTTGGAATATGGTAAAGTAAGCAAGAAGTTGAGTTTAAGCTTAGACCGTGTTATGAAGAGTTCTGAATATGGTAATTAAAAGCCTTTGTTTGATCTTAAAGCTGAATCTTCAAGTGGTGACATGAATATAATTCCATATTTGAAACATCCCTCTGGAATCAATAAATCAAACATAATTTCAGTGTAGCTTAAAGACCACGGCCAAAAATAATGAGATGACTGCATGATTGTGACATTTAAAAGGTGAAAGTAGATTTTACAAAAGAATATGTTATTTTGGTAACTAACAATTAAAAAAAAAAAAAAAGGAGAAATCTAAGACCTTAGGGAAATGGTGCCTCTTCAGAGATGATTACCAGTGAGGAAAAACAGAAGTTGGTGATGTCCAAGTTCACTGCAGACCATTTATAAGGGGTCTAACTAGTGATAGTCAGAGCATATAAATGTAGAACAAGTCAGGTTATAAAACAGCAACAACTAGGTAAAACAGATTTTCTGTCAGAGGCAGAAAAATAAATTAGGGGAATTTATTAGGAAAATAGGAAATTGCAGAAAGAATGTAATAACATAGAAAGCAGAAACAGGGTCATAGAAATGAAGAGGTAAACAGTGCCAAATAAAATGACTAAAAAATACCCATTGTATTTAATGTTTTAAAGACATTTTTGATTTTGATGAGAAATTTTCCTGTGTGTTACAAATTTCATAGTAACTTACAGAATAGATTGAGAAGAGGTTGAGCATGATTATCTTTTTTTCCCCATGTTTTGGTTTTCACCAAGGAAGAAATTTCTGGTTCTAGATACAGGTATTTGTATAATTTGTATAATAATTTGTATAAGGAAGATGTTAATGGAAAGCATAGATTAAAAAATTAAGAGAAAATAATTGAACAACTGCTCAGAGGTGAATGGAATCAGGAGAAGATGGATGGATTAGATACAGATATGATGGCATATATTTTCATGTATTACTGCAGGTAATTTTACAACTGAAAGGCAGAAAGTTGAGGAAGTTTTTCATTCTTTGTTGTTGTTATGTGACAGGAAACAGTCCACTAAAAATGGATTTGAGAAGAAATACTGTAAGAAGCCTGAGAAGAAATCAGAGTTTTAGTATTTCATAAGGGAGTAAGAGAAGTAGCGGCTTTTGTTTTGTTTTTCTTTTTAACAAAATAGATTAATAACTGGCTTAAAGTAAGTTATAAGAAAATTCACACATGACTCTGCAGTTAAAAGACTAGGAAATTGAGAGAAAAAAAGGACTTTGAGAAAAAAAGAACTTGTTGAGCGTCAAGTAAGAATTTCGTAGTAATTGAATCTTCTAGTTGAATGATCAAACAGGCAGTGCAAGCTTGGAAATCAGGAAATAAGTCAGAGAAATGCTATATATATATATATATATATATATATATATATATATATATATATATATATATATATATATATTTTGGTGGGGGATATTAGCCAGGTGGCTACTTCAGGGAGATGAAACATGAAGTGTGGGAAGCTGCAGTGCCAGGCTGACCATGCTTCATGGGCCCAAAAGTGATGGAGAAAGACTTGCCTAGGTAATGGCTGATCATCTCAGGCTTGATCTCCACCTCCACTGTGGTTGATGGTCTTGCCATTGTAGATGCCCACCATGCTGTCTGCCATCTCAGGCAGGACAGTCATGTCCTAAAGGTGTGTCTTCACCACCTTTGGCTTCTCCATGAGTGGTGCTTCCTTTTTGGCTTTGCACAGGAGCTTCAGCAGCCAGTGCTTCCGCCACAGGCCGTGATTCAACAGCTGCCACTGCTGTGCACCTTGATTAGCTATCTGCTATACTTGCACAAGCCTCCTCCTTGCCTGTTTTCATAATGGGTCTTTTGGGCCACTCTTGTATTGTACACCATTACTCTGTCTTTTCTTTAGTGTGTGCAGGATTTTTTTTCTCAGATGTAATATAAATTGTCAGTTGAAAAATGTATGAGTTGCATATCATTAGGGAGTGAAGAATCATTTGTACTCAAAGAATGTGCTATGATTTATTATGAAGTCATAAGCTGCCACAGGTTGTGTTTTTTCATTTCTTTTAATTCTGATCATGTTGTTTTACACTTACTTTACTCAAAAATCATAGACTGTCACTTCAACCCTTTTTTTTAAAGCCATTTTATCTGTTTAGGAACTGCTTTTTACTGACTTTGCTATCATGTTTTCTGTACCCATTTTTTTCTCACCTGTTTCATTTGGTAGGGGCTTCATTTGTTATCTTTGAGTCTTCATTCATTGCACAGTGCTTAGAATGCTTTTGATAGTGAATAAATTCTTATCGCTGAATAAATTGTAGCTTCCCCTTGTTCTTTCTCTTTCATCTTCCCTCGGTTCCTCTTTTATGTTCCTTTCTGTGAATTATTTGGTCTGTTCATATTCCAGTAATTCATTTTCATCTTAAATTTTCCTGAACTTATTGTTGTCTTTACATGATATTCTTACTTCCTTGATACACCTGTTAATCCCACCATCTGTTTTATTTCTGTTTACCCATCTTACCTTGTATAATGTATTTATTTGTCAGTCCTTCTTCCTAACACTACTTGCTCTTCTGTATCATTCTTCATACCCCCCCAAAAAATCCAGTTCATTTCATCAGATTACTAATATTAAGTAACAGTAATATTTAGCTTGGCACAGTGGCATACAGCTATTATCCCAAATACTTGAGGTTGAGATGTGAGGATCTTGAGTTCAAGAACAAACGTGGGCAATGTAGCAAGACCTGGTATCGTAAAAATAATAGTAATATTTATGTAGCTTATATTCTTTGAGAGTTATTCTAAATGATTACTGTATATGAACTAATTTCTCAACAATACAGTGAGTAGTAAATATTTTATAGATGTAATAGTTAATTTGTTTATCTTGATTAAGTTATTTTTCTGGCAGTTCTTGCCATTAAAGAGGTTGGCTGATGTTTGTATTTCAGATGTTTTGAACAGAGATAAGGATGAAGAGCCAACTGTAAAACAAGAAATTGAAGAAATTGAGGAAGAAGTGGAACCACAGGGTGTTATAGTTACAAGAATCAAAAGTGAAATTGACCAGGATCCCATGGGTAGAGAAACCTTTGAACTTGTGGGTAGGTTAGATAAACAGAGAGGGATCTTCTTGTGGGAAATACCACGGGACTCTTTGACCCAGGAACAGAAAATATTCAGAGGACACACTAACATCCGGAAGAGAACAAACACAGAAGAGAAATGCCATAAGTGTGAAGAATGTGGGAAGGGTTTTGTTCGTAAGGCCCATTTCATTCAACATCAAAGGGTTCATACTGGTGAGAAGCCCTTTCAGTGCAATGAATGTGGAAAAAGCTTTAGTCGCAGTTCATTTGTTATTGAACATCAGAGAATTCACACTGGTGAGAGGCCCTATGAATGTAATTACTGTGGAAAAACTTTTAGTGTGAGCTCTACTCTTATTAGACATCAGAGAATCCACACTGGAGAAAGGCCCTATCAGTGTAATCAGTGTAAACAGAGCTTCAGCCAGAGAAGGAGCCTTGTTAAACATCAAAGGATTCACACAGGTGAGAAACCTCATAAGTGCAGTGACTGTGGGAAAGCCTTCAGTTGGAAGTCACACCTTATTGAGCATCAAAGAACTCACACTGGTGAGAAGCCTTATCATTGTACCAAATGCAAGAAAAGCTTTAGTCGAAACTCACTGCTTGTTGAACATCAGAGAATTCACACTGGGGAAAGACCCCACAAATGTGGTGAATGTGGGAAAGCCTTTAGGTTAAGTACATATCTTATACAACACCAAAAAATTCACACTGGTGAGAAACCTTTTCTTTGTATTGAGTGTGGAAAAAGCTTCAGTCGGAGTTCATTCCTTATTGAACATCAGAGGATCCATACTGGTGAACGACCTTATCAATGCAAAGAGTGTGGGAAAAGTTTCAGTCAACTTTGTAACCTCACTCGTCATCAAAGAATTCACACAGGAGACAAACCTCATAAATGTGAGGAATGTGGAAAAGCCTTTAGCAGAAGCTCAGGTCTTATTCAGCATCAGAGAATCCACACTAGGGAGAAGATTTATCCATACAATGAAACTAAAGAAAGTTTTGATCCCAATTGCAATCTTGTTATACAGCAAGAAGTCTACCCTAAGGAAAAATCTTACAAATGTGATGACTGTGGAAAAACATTTAGTGTTAGTGCTCACCTTGTACAACATCAAAGAATCCACACTGGTGAAAAACCCTACCTGTGTACTGTTTGTGGGAAAAGCTTCAGTCGAAGCTCTTTTCTTATTGAACATCAGAGAATCCACACTGGTGAGAGACCTTATCTATGCAGACAGTGTGGCAAAAGTTTTAGTCAACTTTGTAATCTTATCCGACATCAAGGTGTTCACACAGGTAATAAGCCTCATAAGTGTGAGGAATGTGGAAAGGCCTTTAGCCGAAACTCAGGTCTTATTCAGCATCAGAGAATACATACAGGAGAGAAACCTTATAAGTGTGAGAAATGTGACAAAAGTTTCAGTCAACAGCGCAGCCTTGTTAACCACCAGAAGATCCATATAGAGGTCAAAATACAAGAAACCCATGAGTGTGATGCTTGTGGTGAAGCATTTAATTGCCATTTTTCTCTTATTCAACATCAAAAGTTGCACACTGCATGGATGCAGTAAATGTAAAGAAATATGTTGGCTCAATTTGAGACTAGCTACCTAAGTATAATTTTAGTATGGTTAAATATGGGTTAGATGTAGTGATAAATTGTCCTCAAGCACATGATTTCTAAAGATCTTGTGAATAGTAGATAACTGTCGATGGGCAATTGACTTCCAGCTGTTTTCATGATCATGGAGAAAGACTTACTAATTTACCTAAACATCTTTCAGCAGAGAAGTTGAATCCAGGTGCAGAGCATATGGAAGTGCTCTAAAGGAGAAAGTTAAATTAGTGCAAGGGAACTAGGAGCAAGGGCAGTGATGTTAGAAAACTGAAAAAGAGTCCTCTGCCGCTCAGTTCTGTGATAATGTTTGGCTATGCATGCCCAAGCCCAGTGATCAAGCATATGTAAGTTGTCAAAGTCCAGATGTCATTGAAATTAGTATATGAAGTTTTTATTGTTAAGTCAGCTGTTTGAACATGTGAGTTAATGAAAGTCAATTCAGATCAGTGAAATGAATGAGCCATTAACTCTGTCTACATATACAGATTATGTGACTAATTTAACAAAGGTGTTGCCAGGGAATCTTTGGAAGTGCCCCCCCCCCAAAAAAAAAGATGAGCCTAAAAAAAAATGTGGAAGAAAATACTCTGGTGCGATCCCATGTGCTAAAGATATTTGTAAAACTAGATGATAAAGATGATTCCTGCACTACCAGGAGCATGTGAAATGTACATATTTTGATTACTAATAATTGGAAATAAAAAGACCTGGAGTTTATGCTAGGAAGCTGAGATATTTTGGTATTGCTTTGGGTTTTATGGTAACTAGATTTTGCATGCAATTTTAAAGTATTTCCGGTTCTAGGGCTTTCCTAAGTTCATGGTGGTTATAAACCTATTAAGCATATGTTTTAATTGTTAAAACCTGTTTTGTTTTTTGCTTTGTGTAAGAGGGTTTTTTTTTGTTGTTGTTACTGTAGTGTAAACTCAATCCTGTCAAATACTTTGTTTAAAATTGGAATTAAGGATTTAAAGGAAGTTACAATCACTCGTGCATCTGCCTATTTAACATTTTCTGGACTGGTTTAAAGTCAGATTAAGTCCAGGTTCTTTAGTTTCTGAGTGTAGAGTTCCAAATCATTAGAACTCCATAATTCTTGCTTGCGAGTAGTTTGATCTAATAACCTTTTTTGTATGCCGTAATGATTCTAAAAATCACCTTCAAACCTCCATTTCTCATCTCTGAATGTGAGATGTTTGTGTTTGTATGCATACAAATAAATGTGAAAGTTATGTATATATAAAAATATATACTATCGGGACCGGGGATTTAGCTCAGCAGCATAAGCACCTGCTTTACAACTGTGAGGTCGTGAGTTTGATCCCCGGTACCAAAAAAAAAAGTATATATATATATATATATATATATATATATACAGTATCTTTGTCCATTCTTGTACTCAGGTATTCATAGTATACAAAGTTTGTTACCCAATGAAAACTTTTTAAAAAAATACTACCTGATTGAGCAAGATGATAGAGTTATACCAGTGATTCTTAGGCCAGAGTTTCAAGTAATAATAAGATTCTTAGACTTGTTCTCAATCGTTCATGGAGTTTTTTTTGTTTTTTCCTGTTGTTTTCTGTCTTTGTGAGATGGACACACACTGCAGTTCAGGCTGGCCTTGAACTCATGGCAGTCCTGCCTAAGCCCCCTGGGATTTTTTTTAAATCTGGGATTTAAAAAAAAAGCTGTTAGCAATGGACAATTCATTCTTGACCATTAAAAAGAGCCAAGAAAAGAATGTTTTAAAGGAAGTTACATATTTACTTGTTTTTCTCAAGAAGCTAATAGAAGTATACAAAGGGCCCTAGAGAGGAAAATGAAGCCTAGGGAAGAAACCCATTAAGTCTTTGAGGAGGAGAAGTTTGAGATGAGACTAAATGGTGGTGAGTACCAGTGGCAACAGCACTGTCTGAAGATGGCAAACAGAACTTGGTAGCTGTTACAGAGTGAGCTAGTTTCCTGGTAACTCAGGGGTGTGATAGGAGGTAGGGCATCCCTTAAGGACAGATCAAGAGACATCTTACAAAGACTTCTACTTAAAATTTCTTTGGTGACCTTCTCCTTGTATATAAGTATACTGTTAAAAGGGCCTGCAATTGCACAGCTCTGTACTTTAAAAACCAAACAGCTGTATAACCAGCACCCAGCTTAAGGAATGATTTTGCAGTTACCCCAAATGTTACCTTCCTGTGCATCTTTTCAAATATACTAAATGTTCTGAGATGTCTTCATTTTAACTTGAGCATTATGGAGCTGAATGGGTGGAAAAATTGTTGGGCCCATAGTTTCTTAGGTCTGTGTGTCTTAACCTTAGAAAATGTACAGGAGGCTCAGCAGTATATGTGCCTGCCTTGCAAGTGGGCGTTCGTGCGTTTGATCCCCGGTACCGATTTTAAAAAACCATGTACATGTACATGGTTTGGTGGTTTCCATTTGAAGGATCTCAAGCCTTTAAAACAGCTGTGAGATTATGATGCTTCCCCTAAAGCCAAGGGAATATGGTGAGATGGATTCGAGGAATACATACAAACTGATAACTGGTTATTGATTTGAAGAGAAAGGAAAGGTAGGGTAAATATTCAGAGGATTTGGGTGGTTGAGAAAGGGGTCAGAAAAGTACAATTGATAGAAATGAAGTCAATGAAATCGATTTGAAAATCAATTTGGTACGAATGGTCTGTGAGAGAGTAAAGCTGTGCAGATGTAACTGGAGACTACCTAGGAAAGAGATCTTGGCTAAAAGTTGACTTAGGAATTAAGCAACAAACAATTTGATAAGGCAGAGAATAAAGTGAAAGTCTAGAGGTGGGATCCTAAGGACCACTATTGTTAGTGAATGCATAGGATGCAAAGGAGGCCAAGGGAAAAATGGCCAGAAACTGGAAAGACCCAACGTGTAACTGCGGTAAAGCGACCTCAAAGATTGCTACAGAGAGGTTGAAGCTAGAGTATCCTTTGAACTTAATCATTAAAAGGTCAGTGAGTTTCTCTAAGCAGTTACCTGTGTTAGTCAGAGCCCGATTTCAGAGGTTGGTGTTTGTAAAGTATATCATCAGCTCCCATATTGTGCTAACTCAGACAAAAACATCCATATTGAAGTAAAAATGACAGTATAATATCTTTCTAAAGCTAAGTTGATTTAAAGAATTATTTTAAAAGTATGCCCTGTTTAAAGTGCAGGAGTCCTATTTATTAAGTCATAGTGATTTGAGAGGATACATTTGTTAAAAGTATGCCTTAGTTGGGAAAAAATAGAAACCTTTTATTGGTAATTATTTTTACTTAATTTCAAGAAATAAAAGTAGGTAACTTATATACGTAGACCAAGAGAATGAAGAAAATGTCTGGAGATGGCTTGTGAGAGTTACTAAGACTTACTAACTGGTTTCAACAGGGAAGGGTACACAGCACCCCTCAGAGGATGCACAAGGTGCATTTACTTTCTAATAGCACTGTTTGACAAATCCATGAGGGATGAGTACTCAATAGCACTACTGAGTAAAATTCACAAGGATTGTATACTTAGCAGCAGCACTATGGGGAGGTCAGGAGTGTAAATAGCGAATTAGCCAGCCAAGTGGTAACAAGCTGGAGACACACTCAACATACCTCTAGTGTCCAGTTGTGGCTATTAGCACTTATCCTCTCCAGGGTTTCATGTCTGGTGAAATAAGGAGGGAAGTTTTACAGATCAAAATGCATAGGCAATGACCAGCAATCCAAGAATCAGCTAATTTAACATACAAGCAGGAGAACAGTTTCTACAGGTAACACCCTCATGGAAACACAAAAGGCATCTCAGGGACATGCTTTACTTCTCAGGGATAATACTTGTCTGGAATATAAGTAGGCCTGTTCCATATTGTACCCTGTAATTGTATATAGTTATTTGTCAATTAAAAATGCTATAGATTGGGGGCTGTGGATTTAGCTCAGCAGCATAAGTGCCTTCCTTGCAAGCACACGAATGTGAGTTTGATCCCCATTACCAGTAAAAAAAAATGCTGTAGATTGAGATGAAAGAAAAATGAGTGCTTCTCTGAAAGCCAATTGAAAGAGAAGTTACAGCAGGAAGAGAATTAAATATTGGGTGAACTGAAAGGAATCCTAGAATTAATGATTTTGGCATGTTGGGATCTTAATTTGGGAAAAGAAAAGGCAGATTTAGTGTCTAATTAAAACAATGCAATTGAATTCATTTGAGATGACATATTTTTTAAAATAAGAAAGTTCGCATTTTGAGTCTGGGAAGGAAAAGGGAGTAGACATGCCAGAGTAGTTTCAATAATAAAAATTTCAAAGGACAACTGGAGAGAATGAGAGGAAACATCCTCAGGAAAAATGGCCTTTGGGAATTAGTAACACTGAGTGAGCCCTTCAGGCTCTTTTGAACATGGATAATTAACTTTTGCTGTAAAAGTTGGCATATACTACACTAAAAAACAGGTCCGCAAATTACCTAGAAATCCTGAGATGGGCTGAGGCAGTAGGACGGCAAAGTGGAAGCCAGCCTGAGTTACATAGTGAATTCAAGACCAGAATGGACTGTAAACAAGACCCTATGTCTAAGGAAGAAAAATGAATTTAAAATTTAAAAACGTGATAAAATATACAATCTTGAGACCATATGTGTCTTGGAAATCATCTGAGTTTTACGGATTCTAAAAACAGTGTTGCATATATTACTTAATTCTCTCCCCAGGGTCTCAGCACCTACCATCAAAAATTGATATATTTGCACCTCAGCAAGTGTAGTAATCATGATGGGTAGCCCTTGTCAAATTTGGCTGAAAATTTTGTTTTCTGAGCTTTGTGAATTTTGAGATTGAGGTGCTGTTATTGAGACATCAGTTCATTTGTTCTCTCAGTAATATGTAAAGATACACTTTTCCTTGTTTGGAAGATTAAGAAACTTGTGAAAAGCCTGTTGAAAGAACAATTTGTGTGTATATATAAAGATCGTATAATATGTCTGAGGTCATAGCTGAGTGGCAGAGCCAGCATTTGAATCTAGGCTCTGTAGCTCCAGAATCTGTATTTTTAACCACTATCAAAGTGCCCTCCATAATGACTGTGCTCATCCAGACCTGCCTAAATCTCTTCCACTGGTGACCATGGACAACTTCCTCAGAGCCCTGGAACTCAATCTCCCACTATGTTTCTGTAAGTGCTCATCTTGTCCTAGGAGGGCTGAATCAAAGGACCTGAAGTCTCTTCTTGCTTTCTCTAAAAGCTGATCCTGAATTTCTGCAAGTTTCTAAAGGATTATCTTCTATCACAATTAGCTTTTGCTTCTACTAAGTTAATTTTATGAATTGTTACAACTTGTCTCAGTATCTCATTTTTCTAAATAATAAAAATTGTGAAACTTAGCTCTTTCCCCAAGAAGACAAATATCTTTAGATTGCTTAATAGTTCATCTCTTTTCAGGGTTCTTCAGTCATATTCCCTTGTTTATTTTTTGCCCTAGTTTTTTCCCACTTTCCCCATTTCCTTGTTTCTTTTTCTTCATTTCTCTGCCCTCTCTTTCTTTTCTCTTCCCTCCCTCTTCAGAACAAAAACAAATTCCTATTTTCATTCCTTCCAGCATTAAATCATGTTTTGTGGCCCTGGGTCTTCATATTTATATCTTCAAAATATCATCTTATTTTAATGACTTCTCAAAGTATGTTCTTACACAAAGACAGATCCTTTTCTAAGAGTCTCTTTTTCCTTTCATTATCTTGTGATGTCTAACCTAAATGCTCTCTCATCCTTTGTTACAAACATCTAATTAGACTTCACATTTATCAGCTTCCAGTCCTGTGTGTGTGTGTGTGTGTGTGCACGTGTGCATGTGCTTGTTTAAGGTTGTAGGCTGCAGATAAGATTGTTGCCCTACATACCAATTACTTTTTTTTCATAATAGTGATATAATGATGTTCATTTTGGAGGAAATGGTGCTGCATATACCAGTATCTTGTGCATTTTCAATTCCTTTACTCTCATTCCTTTCTTTTTCTCTTTGTTTCCTTTTCTATTTCCAGGAGTCTACCTTCTACTTTCCTATCATCATTGCTGTATTTTATTTATTCATTTACTCATATTTCAGGTTTCTTTTGTGGAAGAAAACATAATATTTAATCTTCTGCATCTGGATTATTTTACCTAGCATATTTTAATGGGCATAGGTTGTTTCTAGAACATAGCTATTATGAACTGTGCAGCCAGAAACATGAATATGCATGTATCACTATAGCGTAAAGTTTATTTCTTTTGAGCATGTGCCTACAAGCATATATTCTGGAATTTCTATTCTTAGTTTTTGAGGAATCTCCATAATGATTTCATAGTTGTACTCATTTACATTCCCACTAACAATTATAGAAGTGTTCCTTTTTTCCTCACCTTCTCACCAACCTTATTGTGTGTGTTCTAAATAATAGCCATTCTGATTGAGATAAGATGGAATCTCAAAGTTGTTTTGATTTGTATTTTCATAACAGCTAAAGATGAACATATCTCTATGTGCTTATTGGCAATTTGTGCTTCTTTAGATAAATGTCTCTTTATATCATTTGCCAAGTTTTGAAAGGGTCATTTCTTTGGGGGCAGTTAATTTTTTGAGTGCTGTCTATGGTATAGATATTAATCCTTTATCAGAAGAATAGCTAGCAAAAGAAAACTTCCCCGATTCTACAGGTTGTCTTTTCACTCTGTTCATTGTTTCCTTTGCTGGGCAAAAGCTTCTAATTTGATTTAATTGCATTCATTAATTCTTGATTTTATTTCCTGTGTTGCTGGATTACTACTCAGAAAGTCTGCCTGAACCTAGGGCTTTAAGTGTCTGCCCTATGTTATCTTCCAGCAGCTCCCATACTTCAGTTTTTATGTTAAGTTCTGTTTGTATTTGATTTCGATACAGTAGAAGAGATAGTGATGTAGTTTAAATCTTCTGCAAATGGCTCTCAAGTTTTCCCAGCACCGTTGATTAAAGAGCCTGTGTTTAAATTATCATTTTTGCCCTTTGCCAAAATCAGGTGGTTGTAGATACATGGGTTTTGTTATCTTTTGTTCTATTCTCTTGCTCTTTGTGTCTGCTTTAGTGCCAGTTTTTGTTATTGTAGCTTTGTAGTAGAAATTGAAATCCAATATTATGATGTCTCCAGCTTTGCTCTTTGTATTCAGGATAGCTTTGGCTGCTCTGTGTCTCTCCTTTTCCTTTCTTTTCTTTTTTTTTTTTTTTTTGTACTGGGGATCTAACTCATGACCTTGTGGTTGCCAGGCAGACACTTGTGCTGCTAAAACTAAATTCCTGGCCCTCTGGGTCTTTTCTGACTCTATATGGATTTTGATTTTTTTCTAGTTTTCTGCAAAATTTCATTGGTGTTTTAAAGGGATTGTGTTAAATATATAGGTCACTTTTGGGTATATAGCAATTTTAGCAGTGTTGATTCTACTGATCCAGTGGAGCCTCCCCTTTCCCCTTTTTTTAGTACTACAGTTTAAACCCAGGGGGTGCGCCCCCTCTGAGTACATCCCCAGCTTGCTTTATTTATTTATTTGTTCAGTGACATAGAATCTCACTAAATCACTGAGTTGCTCAAATTTATGATCTTCCTACTGCCGCCTCCCTTGATGCCAGTCTAATAGCTGTGCATCACTGCACCTAGCTCTTTCCATTCTCTCCCACTATTCCTTTAGAGTACTGTAATGCGCATTATAAAGCCCTTTCAACTCCTTAGTTAGGTTGATTCTTTGGTATTTTATTTTTGAAATGTAGTGAATGGAACTGTTTTCCTGATTTCTTTCTCACTGAGCCAATGATTCATGTACAGAAATGCTATTGATCCAGGCATGGTAGCATGTGCCTGTAATCCCAGAACTTGGGAGGCTGTGGCAGGAGAATTGCCATGAGTTTGAGGCCCTACATAGTGAATTCCAAGCCAGGCTGAACTACACAGTGAAACCCTGTCACAAAAACAAGCAAGCAAACAAAAATACATAAATAAAAATAAAACAGAAATGCTATTGATTTTTGTTTGTTGATTTTATATCTTGCTCTTCATTATTTTCTGTGTCTAGTAACAGTTTTTATTTTTAGTAAGTGTTCGTTTACTACTAGAATAAATCTGACAAAGTAACTAAAGCTTGGAAGGCCCTAATATATTTACTCAGTGATCACAGAGTTAATATAAATTGAAGTCTGTAGCCTTGTAACACTTGCTTTCATATTACCTTGAGTCAGAAAAGTACTGAAATTAAGATTTTGAAGACAAATATAATTCTTTTGTATGAAAAGTACATTATATGGTAGCTAGGAAAATGCATTACATAAATCTTCATCCCCTGGGAAATGCAATTCAAACTTGATCAAAGAAATAACTCAGCCTTGATTATAAATTCAGGCTGAACCAATAAATGGGAATATACAACATAGATTCAGTGATGCTGAGTAAGCTCTAGATAAAGAGTTTTCTGGCCAAAGAGTTCTGTCACACACAGTATTACTTGCCAGTTTTTAGGGCAGCGTGACACAAAGTAGAAACACAAGTAGTTGCTGATTGTTTGGATGCAATGAGAAAAGTAGAAGACCTATAGTATTAGTGTTCATATATTGGACATTGCTTGGAACCCTGCCTCAAACTTGCTCTCTGGCTATGTACCCATTATATGAGGAAGAGACTTGAATCCTAGTCTCAGCTCTGCATTACAAATATGACCCTTAGCAAGGAATTCAACTGTTGATTTATCACCTGTAAAATGAAAGCCCTTGGGTAAATGGTCCCTAAGGTAGGTTGGAATTACTTAGGTTGATTCTAGCGAGTAGTCATAGTTGACGACCCTTCCCATTAAAAGCAGTCATACCTAGTGGAATTAAAGATAATAAAATATACTTAGTCAACAAAAATGGAAAAGTGGAATCCAGCACCAATGGAAGATTTATGGGCCATTTATTTTTCAGTTGACACTCTCCTTCCTAACCTACCAGTGTATATACAAAATGCACTTCTCTGTATTCTGCAGTTCTTATTTGGACAGAGTTGGTTTTCTTTTCTTGGGTGAATAATCTGGAGCATTGGAATTAGAAGTGGAAAGAAATATGTGGAATTATATTACATCCTTGATACTCATATTTAGGTTTGATTTGGGTTTTCCCGTGTTTAAGATTTAGCATGTATTGTGTTCCCATCTTATTTTGTCTAATTTGCAGGGTGGATTCTAAGGCTGTTCCCTTTCAGTCTTTCTAGCACAACACCTAGGAAACTGGAGCTGGGCTGGTGCCATCAGGGCCTAGTAGGTGTAGGAGGCCGTGAAGAGTGACTGAGTGGAAGCAGCACTGGAAGAGCCGATGTGAACATACTTCCCTTTGGCTGCCTCAGAGTTAGCCTAAAAACAAGCAAGAGAGAAGACAGTGAGTTAGAGGGAACGCTGCTCTGGGTGTGGTACTCTGTTAGTGATTAGATTATCCCCCTTTTTTTCCTCACTGTGAGCGATGCTGCTGAATATTGCCCTGATACCATTTCGTAACGTCCATACTACATTATCTCTCTCGTTTGCTTAGTTCTGCTGAACGATTCTGTGGTAATCTTGGTGTTTGTGTCAGTTAATGGTGAAACTTCTTTTTAGTATCAACCTTATTGCAACCACAGTACTAAAAATTAAATTTGAGAAACTTCTCAATAATATATTATTACACTGTAGCCAAAAAAAGCGTTTATGTAAGTGTTAATTTTTTCCCATATTCTGTTTGAATTTTTTTTCAGGAAAATATGTGATTTTCCTGTAGTTGTTAGCATAGTATCACTTGATTCCTTGTGTATGATCCAGTTAAATGTAAATTCAGAAATATGAAACACTTGTAATAATATCATAATACCACTCAGTAGTGCCACTTTTTCTAGTCATAGTTGCTACTCTGTTCATGTGACTCTACAAAATGTCCAGGCATTACAGCAGTGATTCTCAAGGAATTTTTTTGGGGGCTGTAAGCACCATTTAGGAACTTGTTAGAAATAGATACTCTCTGACTTTACCCATGAGTTAAAAATTCAGAATGTGAGGCTCAGCAGCATACATTTTAACAACCCCGCCAGATAATTTAATACATACTCCAGCTTGAGAACTACTGTCCTAGTTGATAAAATCAACCCCTCTTCTGTGAGGATGGCCCTTCTGACCGGCTCTTCCACAATCCCTCGATCCTGTGGGCCACACCTTCCCTTCCCGTCGGTCCGCTCACCAGCGCACCACTTCCCTGTCTCCCATCGTCAAGGTTAAGCACTGCTTTTAAAATACTACATTTCCCTTGAGCTGCAGCTGAGCTTCCTGGGGCCTTCCCTTCCTTTAGGTCCTCGTCAGCAAACGTTTGACTACCTTGATTCCTTGCCTGGCCTCCCATACCATGGTCAGCAAGCTAAACGACACTCTCACTAAAACTTGGCACACTTCTTTCTTCCTCTAAAACATTTGTTCATTAGCCCTGATATTTTCTTATTAGGTTTATGCAACTCTCTCTCAATGCATTAGAGAGCTGTTATGAAAATTGAAGAACTAAGCTAATTTATCTCTAATTGGCTTTCATTCCCGATACAGCTTATTTGATGCTCAGTTATATCCAGCATCAGTTTCTGCTCAGTTTCCAGAAGATTCAATAGTTATTCTAACCTTCCCCCACTGTCATGGTTAAAATCCCCATTTCTTTTTTATTCTCAGCAACTCTAATCAGTGCTGATAATAGTTTAATCAGTATAATTTTTCTTTCTACCAAAATGGATTTCAAACCCATCCTCTTTCTTCTTTTTCTTCTTTTCAGTTTCTCCCAAATTTTTGTCTCTTTCTAAGACCAACAATGCCACTTATATGCATTATTTGGTCTTACATAGTTTTAGGCTCTCTAAGTCCTTCTGCCCTCCATTAGCCCCACTCCTTAATCTTTACTCTCTCCCCAGGCTCATAGGCTTTACATCTAAACACCAACCCTTTATTTTACTACACTCCAAGCTCCCTAAGAGCAGAGACTATATTTGAGTTTTTGGTCCAAGTCCTGGGCCAACAGAATATATAAAAAGTCATGGTTATAACTGACTAGAAATTTTTTCTTGGTCCTTATTTCTCTTGATAATTTTCTGCATCTTATAAACTACTTAAATGGACACCTCTCTTCTTTTGCTATTGAATCTGTCCTGCTGAGGTCACTGATATATGTTCCAAAATGCCAGTCTCCATAATTTTTCTCAGTCTTTAAAAAAATTCTTTCTGTAGTATACTATTATTGACTCTTTGAGATTCTTTTCCACTTATTCTCAGGATCCTCCATTCACGCTCTTATATAATTACTGATTTCGTGGTGGCTTCTCTTACTCATTTTCCCAAAAGGCATGCCAGACTCAGCCCTCAGTCCTCTTCTTCCCACAAAAGTGCTTCTGTTGAAATCATCCTACAATCTACTGCCATCATCTCTACTTTCAGTGTGAATAACTCAAAACTTTCTGGTTCCAGTCTTCCTACTAAGCTCCCATACTATATTTTCAAATACCCAGTAAACATTATCTACGGGATTAAGAAAACAATTCTTCTCCGTGCAAGAACATCAAGCCCCAAATATCAAGCTGATCAAGTGAGAGGTGGAGACATCTTACCACAGCCCTTTTCATGAAAGCCTCCTGGGTTGCTTTCTTGTTTGCAGCCTTGCCACCCCAGGCAGCCAGTGCACTGGCCTGCAGGGCCCTCCCATAAGAGAAACTTAGTTTCCAGGGTTTTGGAAGAGGGCAAAGGTTGATTGCATTGAGGTTGAGCGTAGCATCCTCTTCACTCATGCCACCAGACAAAAAGCAGATGCCTAAAAGGAGAGAAATCATCCCACTGTTTTGATCCCAACTGCTATTCCCTAGTTAAGAAAGCAAGCAGTAAGCCTCAAAGAAATGCAACATCTCAATTTTTTCTTTGCTTGATTTACATGGGATTGGGTCAATAAAATCAGCTCACATTCACTAAGATGGGTTGACAGAAGGAGAAAAGGGTTTTAATAAATGTCAAGTAAATAAATAGATGTGAGCCTGTAGACACACTCATGGTATTTAGCGTCACATAACAGCAAGGGAAGTGCCGGCTGAAATAGCAGAGGTCTGTTTCAGTGATAGAAGCAAACTCCACAGTAAGCAGAAATTCTATGGCATGCTTTCCAAGGGTGGAGGCTAAGACTTGAGTTCCAGAACAAAGAAACCCTTACCAGGAACAGCTGCGGGAACAGTACGGTGAAGAGCTGTGACAGTAGCCATAGCCACTTGCTCTGGTGTGTACTTTTTGGTGCAGGCATGTCCAGCAGTCACCATGTTGGGCTTTAGCAGAGTGCCCTCTAGGTAAACGTGATGGTCATTCAGAGCCTTGTAGACAGCAGCCAGAACCTGAAGGACAAAAGGGACCAAACAGCTGAATTCCGGAGTCAGTCTCAGAGATACTGACCTTGACATTTCTATCCTACAAGGACACAAGATGAAGCAGTCCCCATGTGTTCTTAGGCAAAGCTTCTAACTCCACCTCCAGGACCCAATGTGTGCAAACTATAGCCACCAAGGACAACCAGGTTGGACTGCCCCATGATTCCAACTCTGACGCTCCACTGCTGTTGGCATGGGTCTGCTTCCTAGACACCCTTCCATTATGCTTCCCAGTATATGTTTGGTCAGTGTCATCCCCTACTGAGACTGTCTTGATTTACCTAGTTGGGGATACTTAAACTGGCCTCCACTGTTCACCCCCAAAGAGGCTGTATAATCATTAAAAACATTCATTTTAGAGACATAGCCACTTTCAAATTTCAGTTAAGCCCACATAAGTTTGCAAGTAAAGAAATTAAAGCCAGATAATATTATGTTTCTCACACTTTCTCACAATATCTGAGGAAGACAGCCTTTTTCCTGAACTACTGTGACTAATTTAGAAAATCAGACATGAACAGCATATTTTCTAATTGCATTTTCTTATGTGAGTCTCAGATCTTATTTTAAAACTGCTTGTGGACATAGAATGGAAAAGTAGTCCATAAGAGACAATACAACTTACTCAAGGTCCCATAAGTGGGAAAGTGGATTCTCTAACCCATGCCTTTGTACTGGAAACCCTGATCATCTTCTATAAGAGGAATGGATCACACACCAACAATTGAAGGGTTGATTAGCAACCCCTTCCTATTTCTGTGATACATACTGATTCTGAACTAAAGGCTATTTCAAAGTTAACAGCTGTTACATATTGTGGAAGAGTTATCAGGGTTGGAGATTACCTCAATGGTAGCTTGGTGCTTACCTAGAAGGCACAACCCTAGATTCAATCCTCAGCTCCAGGGGAAAAAGTAATAGCTATTATTGAAAACACAGGCTTCTTAACTGGAATTAGGACCGTTATATTTAAGACTTACCTTCTCAGTCACATACTGGCAGTGTTCCATGTCATGGTCTCCATCAGGAATCACCTCTGGCTCAACGATAGGTACCAGCCCATTCTAAAGAAAAAATATGGAGGCAAAAGCTGGACAAAAGCAAAGCTGTGCTCACTGTGAACCTTTCCTTGGGAGTAGATTGAACAGATGCAATTGGTAAGAAAGAAGCCCTTATGAAGGGATGCTATATAAATGAGTTAAGCTGGTAAAAGAAATTGATGGGGCATCTAGTGAACATCTGTGGCTTAGTCAAAAAAGGAACAGTGAAGTTAAAGAAAAGGTTTTCAGGAATGGAGGAAAAAATTAAAATAATCCCTTTATTATGTGTCATATTATAGAGATTACTCTAGCTATCCCAGAAAATAGCTGCCATCCTATTAGAGCAGTCAAGTTTAAATCACTGAGAAAAAAAATCCTTCTAGTTAAGAAATTTAAGCAGAGTTTATAATTCTAAGGGGGAATTTATATGTGCTTATAACTTTGGTAACCCCAACATAATACAGATGCAAATCAAACTTAACTTTGATCTGGAGATAATTTCAGTATACGTTGGTTGGAAAATCTGGCATCAAGTCACCAACCTCAAATTATTCCAAGTGTACTAGAAATGTAAGAGAAATCCCTAGTCTTTTAGCCCCAGGGGAAGGCAGAACACCTGTTGACAAATACTGGCATAGCGAGCCAGGGCATTGGCGTTTTCCTGGATAGCAAGGCTGGAGGGACACTGGTCAGCAATCCTCAGCACAGCACGCCACTTTCCAAAGTCACACCCGTCTTTCTTGTACTGAGCACAGCGCTCGGAGAGGCCATCGAGCCCTGCAAGTCACAGGAGAGAAAAAGCCTTCTTTGAACCCTTGTGGGTCCTCTGGTAAAGTGAAAGACTTCTTCCTTGGCTTAGCTTTGTCCACAGAGATGTAGGACCGACCACACCCAAGCAATCAAACGTGTATCCCAATGCTGGGCCAAAAGACCTAGACTTAACACATGTGTTTTGGTGTAGATATTGGATTCTCCATAGGTAGAATAAAAGGGCACACTAATTGTTAATATTGAACTCATTTTACAAAATTGGAGAGCAAAGCTTCATGTGGTTAAATGATTTTTTTTTTCATAAATTTTGAACAACTAAAGAATGATAGAGCTGGAATTGAATTTCTGCATAGCTCACTCAGTGCTGAAATTAATAATTATCTTCTTGAGTAGTACCTTGTAAATGATCTATGTAGTATGTGGTAGAACAAGGGTTCAAATCCAGGTCCTCTATATCACTCTGTGTTTTTCTCTTAAAATAATAATTCGAGGGACAGAGTATCTTCTCTGTGTAAGGTGGGATGGTTAGCATTACATTGTCTAATATTATCCTCAGAACTCTCTGGGAAAGTTATGTTATCAACATCTTAAGGTAAGAGAACTGAAGCTCAGAACATTTAAATGACCACCCTAAAATTGCACAGTTATTTAATGGAGGAACTGGGATTGAAAACTAAGGTATGAATGGCTCTAGAACTAGATTGTTACGCATATTTGTTTTTCCTCGCTTCTTTCTTTACCCACATTGTTTGTGGCCTATATAGTGCTGACTCATATTAGTAGACAATATCCTTACCTTGAATGGTGGTTTCTTTGTTTGTTCCTGCAAGTGGAGCACCTCCTTGGTCTAACTGTGGATGTAAATAATAAGTAATTAGCAGATGTCAGATGGCATTGGGACACAAGCAGAGCATGTGGTACTGTTCTGATGTTTTACAAACCAAGGACTGAATTAAGAAAGTGTGGCAGTGGGAGACACAATTCAGTTTGCCACAGCAGAAAGGAAGTTACCTTGAAGTAACAGTGTGGAGGTGTCAATCCTTACATTTATTGAGCACCTACACCTGCCAGGCTGTGTTCAGATAGGAGGTAAAGGATCATACGGATGCAGATTTTATTCTCACAACAGACAGTACTAAGGTTGCAAACCCAGGAGTTAGATACTGAATATAGATAAGTTAGCTACTCTACAAAATGCTGTGTTTTGTTTCCCACCTCTAAAATAAGGACAGCAACTGAGTCTCCTCCAAGAGGTGATACAGAAGATTAAATGACTGCTAGGAATTGTAAACACTCAATGAATGCTAGTTTTCATGCAATATTGGAAGATCTAGTTAGAAAATAGAACAATAAGTACTTTAAAATAGCTGCTGTTAACTATTTGTGTGATAGAAAATAATTTAAAAACTCATTTCATCCTTATAATAACTTTATGAAATTGCTACTAATATTTGCTCTTTAAGAAATGAGCAAATAGATATGAAGAAAGACTAAATACCTTGCAGAAAAATTGGGTGAAAGATGACAGTGCTGGAAGAAAAGTCTAGGAGAGGACCTGGTTCTCCACCAGAAGATGATGGAAAAGGGTGACAAATGGGATGACAGCCATGCTGAGTATTGACCCTACCCTGGTAATGGCCTGTGAGGAAGCAGGGAGGAAGTATAAACAGGAGTATTCACCTTGATGCCCACCACAATCCCCTTCTCCTTGAGGATGTGTCTGAACAGATTTCCCTGGCTGTCCTTCTGGTAGAGAGTCTCATGGAAAAGGATCACTCCCCCAATGCTCTTGTTGATGGAACTGTCCACAGTGAAAAGGATCTCCCGGAACTGCCGGCGGTTCTCTTCAGTATTTTCCACCTTGATCCTCTGCAGGCGATTTCCCATGGTACCTAAACATGGTGGACCAACAGCAATGTGTGGAGCAAGGCAGGACTTTCCTATGGCCCTTCTCTGCCCTCAGTCTTAAAAAGTAAGACCATTTCTTTAGAATTCAAATCTTTAACACTTTAACACTTAGTTTCTGTCTCCTGGGGGAAGACTTTGGTTGTGTCAGGCTGCTGGCCGGGGGAGAAAAGGGCTCCAGGTGAATGTGGAAAGCCCTTGGGTCTCTTTAGACCTCTACTGATCAGTGGAGGTGTAGGTGCAGTGGAAGGAGGAATGGGGCAGGCTGTGGACTTTAGTTCTTATTGTTGTAGGATAGGCTGAGCAGGCTGGCAGAAGTTCTCCCTGTGTCATAATGGGATCTCTCAGCCACATACCATGCCCTAGTCCACATGCAGATTCTTCCCATCCTGACTGACCTGACTTTATACTGACTTATTAGAAGCAAATATGGCCATGTATCTGAGCTCATTAGTGACTGAGTTCCTGCTTGCTATAGGCTGAATTAAGCAACCTTTAGCAAGGGCCTTATTGAAGGGCTGGAGCCTGTTCTCTTGGTTTTTCAGAAACTGCTTATATAACTACAGAACTCCAAATGCAGAAGTAGAGATGAAGAGGGTCTACTGCACTGTCTTCTGCTGTCATGTATGAGTGTATAAACCTTTAAGAGGAAGGAGGATGATTATTCCAGTTGCTTTTCCTAAGTGTATGACACAACTGTTTCTCAAACTTACCTACAGATTCATCTGCAGCCAGGATGCCCTTTCCATCAGCAACAATGCGTTGGGCGATTTCCGAGAGCTCCTTTTTCTGTTCTGGAGTGAGGGCTGGAAACCGATGCGCCATGGTGACAGATCTGGGAAAACAGCAGGAGAACCATGCATAATGGCACAGTTGGCTCAGATAGATTCATGAGTAAGGTACCAAGGGTAGGCAGACGAGCTGTAGAGGCCTCTCTGACACTTCTGACCTGTTTCAGCTACTGGATAAACAAATGATGTCTGTCTTTTTACTTTCCTTCACCTAAGTAGTTACAATTACAATGGATAAAGGTGAAGTGTCCAATGTTTGTGGTGACTCTGAACAGAATGATTCCCAGGAGATCTTAGATGTTACTGATCCTGAAGCTGAACCAGATAATTAGTGACCCACTAAAATAGAAGTCATTTTAGTAATATACTAGCTCTCTGTTGTGTGGATTCTTGGCCCCGCGTGATATACAGGATGCTTTGAGATCAGGACTAAGAAGCTTATAGCCTCTGGGTTATCTCATACTTTGTTCTGTTAACCTGTAGTCCCAGCAAATTATTCTTTAAGCAATTAATTTGAGAAGAGGATACATACTTGTTTTTGAGGTTTATCTCACATTGGTTTGGGGCCACAGGAGCTGGGGGTACAAGCTTTGTTTTTCTTATAGTCAACCATTGAGACTATGGAGAGCAGATCAGGATTTTTCCTAAGTGCCTCTAAATTGAAAATTCTCCTAATCCCTGAGGATGATGGAATCATGTGGCAATTCCTGCTCCAGTAATCTTCAGCTTCACTGCTTTAGTGAGGAGAGACTAGCTCAAAGATTCCCTACCCAAGCAACCTCCTCAGAAATGGTCCTCTAGAAGGGAGCATTCTTCCTGTTTGATTGGAAAATTCTGGTCTCTGAATTATTTTTGTGTAGATTGAGCTATCAAAGGAAAATGAGTCAAGATTATTTTAGTACTTTCTCATCCAGTCCTGTGATGTGCTCTTTTCACTAACCACCTCTCCATCTAGTATTTTCAATATAGGGAGGATGACCTATGTATGCATACTTAGATTAATTTGGATTAGATTGTGATTATATTGTTGTCTTGTGTTTAATGAACTTAACAAATGCAACCTGTGAGCACCCTGTGAACATAGGATACCCTCTGCCTTCCATTTGAGCCTTTCAGCAATGAGGTAATCATGGCAAGAACTGTCTTTATTTATTATCTTCATTAAGAGGTTCTTGCTTTAACCCAAAAGAATGGAACCATAATTCTGTCACTGGGACCCTAGGGAAAGCTAGTGAGTAACAATTCCTAGAGATGATCCTCAAAAGCTCTATCACATTCCAGCCACACACAGATGATGTGGGACTATTTATGCATAGCCACTCATTTTATAGTCAGAGATTTTAATCTTTGGACTTGGAGTCCAAATCACTATGCTGACAAATGTCAATCTGGGACCAAGGTGCAAATTTTTCCCCTCAGCTTTGGTATTTGCACAAAGGAGTTGATAACTAGCAAAAATAAAGATGTTTTCATAATGAAACAGAAGTAAAAATAGGCCAGTAATAATAAAAGTTATCATTTATTACCAAGTATTCTAATTGCTACATATGCATCATATAATCTGTTCCTCCACAGTAATCTCAGAAATCAGTTGAGCTGTTTGTCCCTTTCTCTTAGTAGATTAGAAAAGACTATAAGATAGTTTAAATTATTTGTCCAAGGACGAGGATCTAATAAGGCTCAATGTTGAAAGACAGTGTAACACTCCCTTTTATTCAGGAGGAAGAGTGAGCTGGGTAAAATCAATTGGTCTTGAGATTGTTCATAAAGTCCTTGATGACAACCCCAGGGTAATTTAAACTATAAATCATTACATGACAGACAATATCAATTAAAATTCTGATAGATTTCCTGCTGAGATATTACAGACCTGGGTTCAAGGACCATTTCTGCCTCTCCCGTCTGGAAATTTGCACAAATCATGTAACTTCTCTGCATCTTAGTTTAGTATGAATTAAATGGTGATATCTGCTTATTGCCAAGCGACTCAAGTGCAACCTGTGAGCATCCTATTCAGTGTAGTTCCTCAAATATATTTGCTGAATTGTATGATAAAAAATGAAGATGTTTTATAAAACACTACAAAATGCAAATTATTCATATTTCTCTGTTTTAACATTTTAAAAAAATCATCTAAAGGATTTCCATTTTTCTATTTAATCCCAAGCTATTTTCTTCATTCTAGATATGCTGACTCAAGCAGAAAAACAGAGAAAAGTCAAGTTAAACTCATATTGTTTACAGGTTAAACTCCTATGGAGGGATTAAAGGTCTGTATTCCTATCAGCACAGCCCTTGCCCCTCTGTTAATCATAAAACAGGGTCACTAGCCAATGTTCACCACAGGGAGACAGGAGCCTGACAATGATTTCTTTGTTCCCTAAGCCTCTGATCACTGAGCTATTAAACCAACATTTTAAAAAATAGTAATGAAAAGTTGTTCATATTATTATTATTATATCACAATATAAATCATAATGAGAAGTGAAAAAAAATAAGCAAGTTTCAGAACACCATGCAATGTATACCACACCTTAATTTGTAACTTAAAGAAAGTGTTCCAACAAACCTTTGGGGAGTGGGATAAGGTGGGGAGACCCTCATACTTCATTTCATACATTGTCAATTTGAATTTCTTAATAATCATATATATTTATACATATATGTGTATATATATATATAACTACATGTGCAAATCTTGTGAAATGTTTTTGAATAGTAACATATACAAGTAGACAGGAACCACAGGAAAATAGAGCTCAGAGATATTGGTATCAATTTTACCACCAAAATGAGAAAATTGAGGCCTAGGAAGACCATGTGTGATGTCCCTTGCAAGCTTCAGTGTTTTGGAACTCAAAGTTCCCAGTGTGCTTCCTTGTGATTTAGAATCTTATCGCCAGATCTTCTTCAGTCAAGTGACTGCTGGAACCCTGTAATGTGGTTCATTCTGCCTTGCTTAGGAAGGCACTGGGAAAAGATAGTCATTTGTAACACACAGGTATTTAATCATCAGAGAAATACTGTGCAGCAGAGCCCATTTAATGTACAAGGCAGGTGCATTTTTAAGAAGATAAACGTGGGAAGTATGATTCCCTGAGGCCTACAACTGCCGAGCACTGCCTACAGCACCCTCACATACAGACGGATGAAGATGTCCACAGCTCTGCTCCCCACTGCAGCGCAAAGAAACAAGTGCAGCAAGACACTCTAGTGCAGCCGGACAGTAGCCTGATTCCTGGTGTCTTCTAACGTGGAACAGCCTCAGGTCTCTGCCTGACGATGGCTTTTTCCTCTAATCTGGGAGCTAAAGCCAGAAGAACCCTTAGGTTCTTCCTCTGCCCTGTTTTCTCTGACTCTGCTCTTGGACTATTCCCTATGTATGCTTTGCCTAAAGTGGTAGTGGGTGTCATAGCAGCCAAGGTTAAGCCAAGGTTAATGCTGCTTCCTAACTGACTGATGGAGCACAAGGTACCGTTTAAGGGAAAGTTTATGACAAAGGCAACATACTCTTATAACATGACTTGTTTTCAGTTAGTAGAGCAAATGTACCAAAATAAATCATCAGCTTTTGATTTTTAATATCTAAAGCTTTAAGATCTTCTCAGGGTGCCATGAAGAAGGAAATGTTGAAAGCTTCCAGCAAGTGGCAGGTTTGAAAATTCATAAGCGAATGACGACTATGGCCTGTGAAACTTGAATCCTGTCCCATTTCCTTATTTGAACAGTGGGTGAAGGCGAAGGGTAAATAATTGAAGTGTTTATTTTTGTAACACAGAAACTTCAGTGCTAATACCAGTAGGTGTGGAAAGAGAATGTAGAAAATGATATAAGGTGGATATGTAAGTAAATCTTTGTGATAAGTACTTGTTTTGAAAAGTGAGAATAGAAATGGTCAGAGATCTCAAAAACAGATGAGAGTCTAATAAAGCAGAAGTGTTCAAGCCATTCCTAGATCAGAAGTTTAAAATTAACACCAGTAACTAGCAATCTATCTGGAACATTTTGTCACCTTTAAGAAAAGCAGGAATATTTATGCTTAGAGAAACAGAAAAAGATCCTTTCAGTAGACCAACTGTTTTCAGCCATCGCCGTGGTTTTCTTGAAAGCAAAGGCAAATAAACCTTCCTCTCTACAGGTTTAGCACAACCATTACCCCTTACTCTCTGTACAGTCCAACGATTTCAAAGGAAATTCTTTACTTACTCTTTGAGACACAAGAGTCCTCTTAGACTTTGAAGCTTTGTGTGAGGCAGCAGCTGCTAAATAGAAAAGATCTTTGGGAACACACAGTTTTTATAGGTATTTCATTAAAGTTTTTTTTTCTTTTCCCTCCCCTTCCTACCTCAGCAGGGTAGGGAAATGTCTATTCAACACCTCTGATTGGCTCTTATGCAACCAATCCTTATAATCACATTCACACACTCCTTGTGCGTATGGAATGTAAAGCTACAAAGGTGGTCTTTAGATTAAGTAGTTCCTAATTCAGATTTTGAAGGTGAAGAAACTGGGGCCCAGTGAATTATAAATTATCCAGCTAGTGAATGAGCTCTAGGGTTTTTCAACAATGTTAGTTTAGCTTTAGAACTTACTAAATGTATTACTTTGGTCAAAAGTGTCTTATTTTATTTATATTGCTTAATTTTATTTTTGTGCTAGCCAAACCCTTAATTTTTTTCCTCTATAAAGTAAAATTTCACCTTCACAGGAGCATTGCACCTATAAAATGCCCATTCTGTATAGAGTAGGCACTCAAGGAACATTACTTCCAAATAATGCAATGGTATGTTTTCTTTCTCTTCAGGGAGGTATCTTTAATTATTATCATCTTCAATATTTATTGTTATTTATTATCAGTGTTTCAGAAATAGTTCCAACCAGTTACTCTATAATTTATAACTATACATTATATTAGATTTGAATATTCTTTCAATGAAAGAAATAATTCTAAATATTTTAATTTCCTATAAGTGAATTTTATTTAGATGGAACATAAAATTGGGATGCTCTATTTTTCAAAAAAACAGTTTCTCCCCTTTTTCCTAGACTCCAAAAATTATGCATTATCTTTTGGATTTCATGCCAGAAACCACTTCCTCTTACACTATTAATTTATTGATAATGGTTATGCCTTTGATTCCAAAGTTGATAAAAATGAAGCCATAAGTACTCCCAAATATGGGGCTTTAGTATGGGTTTATTTTACAGATATTCTTGAGCATTAAACCAATTTAAAATTCTAGAGAAATCAAATAAAAATATAAAATGCTTTATAAGGCAAATAATGAATGATGCAAAAAAAGAGAAAAAATCTAAAAATATTTAAATGGCCATGATTACAGGAAAATATAAATTATCTGGAATATGGAAAAAATCAAACAAAACCAACATGCTTGATGGTGTAGAACCTAACACTATAATCTATTGATGAAAAGTGGAATATGAATAAACAGGGGAAAAAAGCAGAGATCTAGGTTTTCTGGCATTACAGCTCAGACAGCTTCTGAAACTAGGACATATTAGACCTCGAGTGTGATTACTGAAGGAAACTCAAGTGTCTGAAACACAAAATTGAGACTCATCTAGCCCGGGAAGTTTTGAGAAGCCCTGTCCTAAGGATATCGGAAGGCCAGACCATCAGTTCCCATCAGACCTCTCGGCTCCATTTGTCACCTAATGCATATTTTCTGGTTCCCCCATTTCCACCTGATGCTTATTCAAGCATCCGGTAGTTAATCATGAAACCAATGGGACACAATCTGGAGACATGTGAGGTTTCATGACATATGATTTTTGTTAAAAAAAAAAATGGAAGCAGAAGTGGGGGCACAGAGTGATCCAAGACTGGAAAGTGAGTGCAGTGGTACCTGTTGGAGGTCAAAGCTGGAATGGTCCAGAGCCATGTCTAAAACATTATACCTGCTCACAGATGCTGCTAGCACTAGTTATTTTTGCTGTAACAATGACAATAACATCTGCCTTTCTTTTTGAGACTCTGTGATGCACCTGGTTCTTTTTATACATAATATTCAACCTCAGCACCTCTCTGAGGAAAGTTTTACCACCCTTGTTTTATGCATAAAATAAAGAAACTGGTTCAATGAGGGCAGAAACTTGTCCATCATCACAGGATAGCTAGGTGGAGAATCTGTCTTGCTCCAAGTCAATAATCTAAAGCAGATCTGTTTACATTTTGGTGATGACAGACAACATAGATTAGTTCTTTTTCTCTCCTTCTTTCAGCAGTTTGTAACCTTGGACATTAAACCTGCATTAATCAGAGAGGAATGGCTTACGTCGACAGAGCTGGGTGTCCCTGATCTACTAGGCTGTGTTTCACGTGAACAGCACCCCGCACGGGGAGGTCCATGGAGCAGGAGTACACCTGCCCCTGAGCAGTGCCACTAGCTGCTGTCCCTGCAGCATCAGCATTTGCCCACCTCCAAGGTTTCAGAGGCAACTGAAACTCAAAGTTCAGAAGAGCAACTCTGTGGGCCTTGTTTTAGAGAAAGCAACTCCTGGCTCTGACAGATGGCTGGCATGGTTCTGATTTTCTTTGGTTTGGTGTGACCAAGGGACTATTGTTTTTAAAAGCCTCCTCATCTTGTAAAATTTTCAAAATGTTCTACATATCACGCTATGTAGGAAGTGCATGATGCTGAATCTGTGAAACACTGGAGAATTTCACAACTTTTTTGAATCATGGTTTCACCATTTGTGAAATGAGTTAGTAATGACTCCGTCAGAAAACAATGAAGAAGCATGAATGAAATAACATGATAAAGAGTGTAGCACAGGGTAGATGTTTACTAAGTAACTGGGTCTGAACCTATAAGTCTGACTTAGAAATCTGCAATTACAGATATTTTAAGTGCCAGTATGATGATACTGTTCATGATAATTACTATCAATTCTCCAACAACAGCCTTTCATTCTCCACTTTCTGCCCCATTCCAATGCTTCTGCTTTGAAAGTGTGCAGAAGTCACTCAACAGGCTCTAAGTTAACTGTGTTTACACACAGCATGAAGCATGATGTCACAAACTATAAAACTGGTGATACTTTTTGGAGAAAAAAACTTTGATTTTTTAAAAGAGGCCATATCTACATAATGCAATTTGAAGTATTGTGGTGGAGTTTAAAAATATTTTGTCTATTCTTTATTGTGTATTGTGTATTATATTTCTTTATTGTGTTGCTATCTTTTGGTGGCTAAAGTGGTTTCAAGACTTCAAAATCAGTAGTCATTATTTTGGTCAGGAAGATACTATACAATTCACTTATTAAAAAAAAGCTCAGAGTCAGATGGTGCACCTGGTTTCAAAGCCCAAAATGAGCTTGGGGACATATGGGAATGGAAGAATTAGGTTTTGGTTTACCTTTCTTTATAGCAAATGTTCTGTACTGCTAAGAAATCTGAGCTCTGAATTCTAAGACTAGAGTGCCTAGTAGATTCAAGTATCTCAGGTAAGTGAGTTTAAGAATATTCCTATTCTAGGACTTACAAATACCATTTCCCTTGATACTAGGGAATAAAACTAAAGCTTGAAACACAGAAGGAACTTTCATAAAAAGGAGCAGCATCTACATAATGCAATTGAAAGAATCATGGTTGGAATTTAAAAATATGTTTTTTAATCTGTGAAATGCTTATTTCCTTAATTGTACCATTATCTGCTTTAGTGGTTGAAATAGTGTCAAGACTCTAAAATCTGAGGTCATTTACTCATTAAGAATTTGAAGTTTTCCTTCATTGGAAATTCATCCATCCAGAATTTCAAGTTTTTTTCACCTAAGGAAATGTGAAGAAGCAGCAGAGTGATTAGGAAAGAATTTCAGAATTACTGAGGGACCAGCGTTTATCTGACAGGAGAAAGTTTCACTGTGGTCTTCACAAACTGTCAGTCCCCATGTTCCCACGTCCCCTGGTACTGGGTTATTTACCACCCGGCCAGTGTTTTCTCTTTGTCTTTTGCTCAATCATCTCAAAGTTCAATTCTTCCCTCACTATCTAATCAAGTTGTTGGTTACTTATGTCGTTTATGACCCTCAGTCTAATGTTTCTCTCACTAATCCTTATCTCTTTGGTGAAAGTGTTGGCCTTTAAATTGGAAGGCGTTGTGTGCTAGAGAGAGAAAAAACTAAAGCTCAGATGAAGAAGCATGAGGTCTAGATCCTGGGGCAAGGTCTGCCCCCTGACCAGCCACAGCACTGAGGAAAGTCACCTCCTGGCCTCCCTTTCTTGATGTGAAAAGTGGGCCTTGTAATGATCACTCTTGCCCAATTTTAGTGTGCCCATTACATTGGTCAAACTGTAGAGTCTGCCAAAAAAAATGTATGCACACTTCAGGAAAAGAAAATACTACGATGTTTTTTAAATGGATGGTTTTATCCTCATATGGGGAATCCTAAATGGTGTCATATATTGCAGAAAACCAACTACACTGCCGGCCTTCAGAGAAGGAATCAAAGGTTCATACTCAGCAATCTCAGTGGACCAAGGTTACCCAAGCAGCAGTTTGCCATACTAATAAATGTTTAACAGCTAATGGCCACCACTCTGAGTACTTCTTATACCTGTAGAGGCCATAGGTGACTTGTATTAATCTCATGTTGTCTCAATAAATTCAGTATTAAAATAATCGTACAAGTTTTTCTTTTCCTGAAAATTTTTTTTGGTGGATTCGGTATGTACTCTAATTGAGTGCTTTGAAAACTACACAGTTGTAAAGTGTTATAAAGCATGTTACTTTGCAGAAGTAGACATGCTGCTTCTATTATAGTACACACACACACACACACACACACACACACACACACACACTGAGTATCAGAAGACAAGATTCTGGTCCTAACTCTGCTCTTAACAACTAGATCACATTGCTTAGAGAATGGCATTATCGGTCTGGGAATACAGCTCAGCAGCACAGTTCCTGCCTAGCAAGTGTGAGATCCTGAATTTGATTCCTAGTACACACACACACACACACACACACACACACATGCACGCACATCCAGAATTGCATTGTAATTGTTGAGTTCTGCTCCTTACAGGAACTTCTGTGGCACTTTCCATGCAATATAACGCTTAATGTCAGTACATCAGAAGGTTGGGCGTTGTTTTACAGAGGAAGGAAATGATCCATTATCTCTTAGCAATCAACAGGACAGACACTGAAACACAAGTCTGTGACTCTAAAACCCTCCCTAGGACCTGACTCCTCATCTGTGGGAAGGAAGGGTCTCTTCTTGCTGTGATATCCTACAGTACCCCTACCCAAATGCATATTTTTTAATTGTCCTAGAATTTTAAAAAGCTTAACACAATGGTGTAAGAAACTCAAACTGTGAAATGTTTTCATTTAGGAAGTATTGTTGGTGCGGCTGTGCATTGACTCTAGCCTAGAAATCTTCAATATGCGGGTATAGCTCTAGGTCTCTGCCTCTGCCCTCAAGCCACACTAGGTTTCTCCACTTCAGCATTCTACAGGAACCGAGAAGCACTTTCCCAGAAGGCTTAGACAAAAGCTGCAGACTGGGGAAGAGCAAACGGCCACAGCATAAGTAGATGACAGTCTGGTGGTCAAGCGGCCACCTCAGTGATACCTTTTGTGCACAAAATGAAGAGTAAGGTTATTTGGCCACCCAGATAATTCATTTTAGTCACCTATAAATTTAATCCCCTGCCTTTCTGATGTGCCAACCATAAGTTTTTTTTTCCAGTCATTATAATTTACTAATTATAATGTGGAAAAGAATGTGGACTTTGAATCCAGATAGAACTTGTTTCAAATTCCAGCTTTCTGATTGTGTTACTTTGGTCTTATTTTTTTTTAAATTTTTAATTTAGTTTAAAGAGGACAAAATAAAGGAAAATAAAACAGAATAAAACCAATCAAAATAAACCAGTCTTGTAAGTGATACAAGACTTCAAAACCTTAAGAAATCAACAATAGTTACCATAATGCCTTTTGTTGTCTTCAAAATAGCTAGATACCTTCAGACATAGTAAAAATCAAACAGAACAAAATAGAACAGAAACAATAAAAACAAATCAATGAATTCAATAAAGGACTTGAAAACAAGCCACTAGTAAATCCAGAATGGCTACCGTAATATGTCTTGCTATCTTTTAAATAGCTGTTCATGCCATCAGATTTAACATAATCAAACAAAACAAAAAAGAATAAAACCCAAGCCAAGAAACAATGAAAATGATATGGTTTCCAGGCGGGGATCACCTGGTGAGGCCTCCACTGGTGCTGACTCCCAGAGCAAGGCCTGGGTCTGGCTGTCCCCATTCCTGCGCATGACACTGGTTTCCAGGCAGGAATCACCTCCCGGTGAGGCCTGGTTCTCTCTCCTGCAGTCTGCAGTGATTTTGTTACTTTGGAAAAGTTTTCTGATTTTGTCAACCTTTTTCAAAAGGATAATAGTGAAAATTACCCTACAATGCTGTTGAAGGATTAGGTTGAGTGATGAATCAAAAGTTTAAGCATAATGCCTGACAAAAAGTAAGTATATACTTTAAATAATAGACATTATTGTCACCCCTTTCTCCTCTCCACATTCTATGAATTCTCTTCCTCCTCTTGGTCATCCAAGGAGAGTTATTCCAAAATGGTTATTGCCACCATGCCCAGCCTCTACCTCTATGTCCTTCATCCCGAATTCTGCTTGAGGAGAATGAAGAAAGTGGCAATATTCTTTGTGGAAAGAGCAAAAGGGAAATCACCGAAGGGATAAGGTCACGCACCCCTGCCTCTGAGTCACAAGTAGACTGAGTGGCAGGAAAGGCCAACGCAGGCAGGTAGATAAGGTGACTCAGCAACCCGTGCCACACCGTTCGGGGTACACGACTGGAGTGCGTGCCAGCAGCCTGTTCTCTGCCTCCCAGCTGACTCCCAGGCGTGCTAGCACCCCATTGGGCTGCCAGATGGAGGTGTAAATAAGATGCTAAAATAGTTATCTCTGTGGCAGGGAACCTAGGGGACACTTGCTTCCAATCACTGGCGCCCCAGCAGGAGGCTGTGTGAATGATAATCTTTAACAGAGAGCAAGTGCCTCAGCTCCCCTTGGGAGAAAGAGGGCAGGAAAGAAGGGAAGATTCCTCCCCTCTCAGCCTGTTTCCTCCCCACGTCCTGGTGCGAAGCCTGGTCTCTGCTGCTCCTCCTGCTCTCTCCTCTGTTCCCCTGCCCTTCACCTGCTCCTCCCTGCAAGGACTGTACTTTGAGTTGTTTGCCAAGGGAGAAAGTATTCCTCTGATTCCAGGGAGGCATATACAAGTTATTACTTTGAACAGCAGAAAGAATAAAAAAAATCACTATTCCAACACATTGTGATCAGAGAAAACAAACAGCTGTCTCTTGCTAGAGCTCTTGCTCACAGTGTGTGAAGTTCTACCAGGCAGCCACTTTTCCGGTGCCTTCTTGCCACTCCAACCCCCCAAGCCCATCTCTGAGATCTTCAAGACACATATTTTCCCTCATCTGCTCTGAGGGATGCTAATTATCATGGCTCTGCAAAAGTAAAGGTCCACTTTAATATAGATAGTACAATTGGTCCCTGGGACCAATCCCCTCTATTCACCTAAATATGGGCCATGCCCTGGGCCACCCTCTTTCATTCATTCCCTCTTACGATTTGTAATAAGAGACTAAGAAAGCAGAGACTCCTGAACTATGCAAAATCCCAAACCAGGACATCTTCCTGCCAGATTCTCCGGCATGACCTATGGTAACCTTTCTTTACTTGGAGCTTGTTAAAGATTCATGCGTATGGACTGCATCTCATACATCCAATTATGACAGGTAAATTATGCAAAACAGGACGCGCATAGTAGATATAGCTGAAATGGTTAAGCACCCTGTCAATTATGTTGTTGAGCATGGTCTGGTGGACCCCATGAGAGACATCCTAAGCCCAATGCAATTTAAAACTATGAAACCCAATGCACACAGACCTTTTTTGTTGGTGCTGGTACAAGGTGTGCTAAGGCCTGATTAAAACTTTGCTACTTTTTCCTTATCGTCACGTGCCACGTCCAATTTATTGTTCATTGTACATAAAAACCTAGAAACTGGTCCAGGACTCCATCACCATGGTAAAACCCTTGATGCATGGAAGAGAAGGTAAGATCAGGAATAAGGTGCCTATTTCTGCTTTACTTGGTTTTTTCACATCCAGGTAAGATTGGTTCAAACTTTTCTTCTAGCACCTCCATAAACTTGAGGGAAGTTTTCTGAAGGAGCCATTATTTTATGAAGATAAATCTGGCTCACAGCGACTTACTTCTCTTACTCAGTTCCTACAGTCAAGTCTGCGGGTCATCAAACCAACCCCAGGGCATCAGTCTTTTCCTTGCCATGATGGGAAAACTGATTCCTTCATTTGATTTCCATAGAAAAGTAAAACCAAACATGCAATCTCATTTGCACAAAGCCTTTGTGCAGAAATAGATAAAGATATTCAGTCAGGAGAGGGTACTACCTGGTGCCAATAAAATAATTTAAAATTGAAGGTTAGTCATTCCCATTCCTAAAAGTCCTTTGTTCATTCAAGCTGCTGCCAGTTGACTGGCACAGACTCAATTTCCTCTCCCCTCGAGTCTCCTCTCCTTTTTGCTTCTTCATTAGCAAATTTTCATCTCAAATCTGAATTACTTTTTCTCTACTAAACAGTATCACTCAACTCACCTCTACTTCTTGTGCTTTCAAACAAGGCAGTTTGGTGGGCTGTGAAGCAGGGCTGCTCACTCTGCCAGCAGCAACCGGGTCATAGAAACCTCGGAATTTCCTTCACCATATTCCACCTTCCCTAAAAGGCACCACTGGTGTTACACCACAGCTTTCTGTTTTATGTCTATCCTAAAATTGTGTGATGAGGGACCTAGGAGCAGCAAGGGAAAGTTTTAGAAGTGAATTCCAAGGAAAAACTCTCACTCTGAGACTTTTAGAGGAATCAAAATGAGGTAGCTGTGACCAGAGTCTGGAATGTGCTGAGTGTTTTCTGCTCTGAAATAGAGTGTGCAGGTGTGTGTGTGTGTGTGTGTGTGTGTGTGTGTGTGTGTGTGTAAAATGGAGACGGAGGTGGATGCTAAGCTGCGATGCAGAGCCCACGGTCCTTCCTTGGCTTGGCTCTGTTACTGTGGAGGTGGAACAGGACCAGAAAACACCAAAGAAGAATTGACAAGGGGGGGGATTCCCTTCTATGCTGATGTCATGTTTTCTTGAGCCAGACGTGTGACCAGCAATCAAACATTTTTGATAGAGCAAGAAGAGCTATATAATTTATGGGCCCAGTGCAAAATAAAAAGGAAAGGAAATTGCATTAAAGAAGGTTAAATACAGCTTTTGTTCCTTCCATAGTCTTGGTTTCTCTTGGCATTTTTTTTTTACTGCTATTTAACATTCTAAGTAAATAAAAATTAAAATTTAAATCATTAGCATGAAGTTTACCGCTAATCTTTTATATTATGCAGTGCTAATTTCAAATGCAAATATAAGACCATTTAACCTGTGGGTAGAATCACAAAAATTACACAATTTATATTTTGTCATTCATGCATGTATATGAATTCATCATTGGCAGAAGGATAGAAATGCAGCACAAAACTAAATGTTTTTATTTCATTTCTTGATAGCAAGTTCTATCAGCACACACTATCTTTGACTGACTGATGAGTAAGTAGGAAAGGACCGAGAGGAAAAAGAACTATTAATGAGTTCTCCATTGCTAAGACAAAATCCCTGAGGCGGGGGGGAGTTTAAACAGGAACGGTTTAGGCTAATGGTGTTTGAGATTTCAATCCAGGGTCAGCTGGCTCTATTGCTTTTAGGCCGGTGGAAGGGAAGAAACATGGCAGAAATGCATAGCAGAGAACAGCTTTATTACTTCATGGGAGCCAGGAAACTGAGAGGAGAGAGGAAGAGGGAGAGGGAAGCAGAAAGGGAAGGAGGGAGGGAAGAAAAGAGAGAAGAAGAAAGAACGTAGTGACAAAATGTAATCTCTCCAGTCATACCGCTGACCCATCCCTGACCCATTCCTTCAGCTATGCCCTATGACCTGTTTCCATCAACTCCCAATAATGCCATCAAATCATGAATTTATCAATGGATTAATCCAATGATGAAGTTATAACCTGGATGATCCAACCACTTTCTCAAAAGGCCATCTAGGAGCCAAGTCCTAGCACATAGTTTTTGGGAACCCTTTAGATCCAAACCATACTAACTATGGAATACTATACTTTTCCTCTTTTAAGACTATCATCATGTTCAAGGTAAGTGTCTGGCTAACACAGGGAAGTTGTACAAGAAAAAATGTAGTCATTCATGGGGTTGCTCATATTTCTTACAATGGTTTCTTTCTATAGTAGAAACAAATTCCGGTTTGAATGGAAAGCTTGACTTCTCTGCAGTATCAGTCTCCTTCCTCAGACTTAAGAATGTTCCTGAACTTCCGTGTATCATAGGCCTCAGGAAACACTCACAGAGCACTGTCAACGCTATGAGAAAATACAGTGGCAAGGAATGGAAGGCACACATACTATGTACTATGTTGTCTGGCTGTTTGTTCTGTTGTCCCAGTGGATATACAAAGCGTAAGTTCAAATTGAAAATCACTAAGACTTTGAAGATGGCAAGAAAAAGGAACTAAAGCAGGCATAGAACCTTCTGTCTGTGTGGGGTCATGTGTGACCATGGCAGTCAAACACCCATACAGTCAGCACTAGATAGCAGAACTTTAGCTTATCTACCTCCTGGATTTTTTTGTGAATTTGAAATACATTTCTACTCAGCTTAAGCTGCTGTCTTTTGAGCTCTCTGTTATATTTTGTTTCCTTTTAGTTCCCAAAACATATTGCCAGGTTATGCAAAAGAGAGCAGGTTTGAGATGCAGGAATCAATTCCCAGAATAAGAAAAGAGAGAGAGGGAGGGACAGAGGAAGAGGGGTGAGAGGGAGAGGCAGAAAGAAGAAATGTTTAGGTAACACTTCCATCAGTTGTGTATGATCATTAATGCTTCACTCCACCCTTACTATTGTCTCTGTTCCCCCAACATTTGTAACTTAAAATTCCCTAAAATGCACTCATCTCCCTTCCAATACCAAATGTAGACACCAAACAACTGACATGTTTTCTTGCACTATGTAACAAACGTTTCATGCACTTATTTCATTGAATATTGTCATCATCATCATATTTTCCAGATGGAAAAATGGAGGCTTAGAGAGCCTGCCTCACTTACACACGGTCATGAACCCATATTCCTCATCCCCAAAGAATATATAGTCATTTCTCTTTATTCAACCTTTCTATGATTGGAAGATAATTCTAGAAAGAGTGACTAATGGTGCCATTAGGGAAAGACGTGTCTTCTTTTCATTTTTCAGCAAATCAGTGTCTATGAGAAATCCAGAATGCTGCTGTCCTATCAGGTCACTGTGGCTCTGCATCCTGATGTTGCCAACAAACGCCCTGAAAACCTGTACTCAGCTCAGAACTGTTTAGAGAGGTAGTGGGCTTTTACACCTTCCTGACCTCTTGTGGCCATGGGGCTGCCTGCTGGGAACGTAGCTCCAGAAGATACTGCATGGCAGCACTTCCTGATGCCAGCCCTGGCCAGCAGAAAGCAGGACCGGGAACCGCAGGCCAGGAAATGGGGAATCACCTGGTCTCACACGGACTGTCGTGCTCAAAAACAAAAACAGTGAAGGTGATGGTTTGTTACCCTTACAGGTGTCCAAAACAGGACTGCAAAATATGTAAGTCTCAGGGGCTTTTTAATTTTTTGGATTTGTTTTTGGTGTCTTTTCTCCTTTCCTTTTTTCTTCTTCTATTTACATGAGGAGAGAATTTTGTAAGGAAACAGATCAGATTGAAGAAATAGTGCTGTACTGAGCCATTCAAGAGCACAATGCGGTTAACTGAAGTCCTGCTTTTAACAGAGTAATCTTTTAAAAATATAAACACGGGCCAGGGATTTAGCTCAGCGGCATAAGCGCCTGCCTGGTAAGTGCACTGTCCTGAGTTCAATCCCCAGTGTGTATATATATATATATATATATATATATATATATATATATAGTTTTTAAGTCATTGTGTGAACATTTATGCAATAGATCATATAAAGACACAAAAATATATATATGTACCTGTATACACCCAACTCACACACTGGTGGTAGGAGAGCGGGGGTAAAGAAACCAAATTACAAAAGGTGTATGGTATCCTATTTCGTAACACTGAGTGGGCTCCTGTGCAAAGAGAAGAAAAATTCACCGAAGGTTAACAGCGTGGTGGTCATCTCTGTGGTGTGATCACGTATTCAAATTTTTTTCCTGACAGTTTTCTATATTGCAGTAGTTTCTCAAAGTAGGCAGTAGTTTGAACGTCTATTAAACATCTGAGTGTCTGGCCTGCTCTGGACCATTTAAGCCAGAATTGTTGGGTTGAGTTTCAGGTGCTAATAATTTTTAAAAGGTCCTCCAAATTATGATGACACGCAATGAAGTATGAGAATCAGTGCTAATTCATTATAATCAATGAAGAATGAGAATCAGGGCTATTTCCTTATCATCATTTTTGTAAAAAAAAAGGAGACAAAGAATGTCATCATTAATGTGTGTATATGTAGGCCTGTGCAGACAAACTAAGGCTTAAGTTAGTAAAAATCTAAAGGAAAACAGGAAAGTAGCCTAACTAATCATGGAAGCTGAATCCAGGAAAACTTGGCTTTGTTTGATTGTTTAAGACCCCCTGGTTGTGTGACTCTGAGGAACTCACGTCTTCTCCTGGAATGTTGGCTTCTGTTCTAGCAGAATTGTGAGAATTTAGTGACCTGTAGCACATGCAATAAATTGGTAGTTTTAATATGGATAAAGGGAAGTATAGAAAAAAGATAGGAAAAGATGAGCATTTCGAGATAATATATGGCTACTCCGGAATTGTTAGTGCTTTTTGTTGTCGTTGTTTCGTTTCTCATGATGCTTTCATTCCTGCAATAAACACTTTGGTGGAGCACCCATAGGGTACCAGGTACTATTATAACAGAAGGCAAAGACCTAAGAATAGCCTTGCCCTCAAGGAGCTCACGCACATAAAGGTGTGATGAGCTAAAACACATGGAACACTGAGTTCTGTAAGAAGAGGTGTCCTCATTGCCTCCTTCGGAGAAGGATGTACACAGCTGTGGGTCCTCTGGGTGACACAGACTAGGAGGTGCTCTGCTCTGTCCGCTAGGGGGAGATCAAGGCTTTCGCCTCCGACCTCTGACAGGACTAGTGTTTCTAGTGACAAAGGTACAGACTGAGGATAAGTTCTCCAGTGTCTCCAGACTGACTTGCACGTCTCCTTTCTAGCTGTGCCCACGTGAAGTGATTCCCTGGTTGAACCCGTGAAGCTGGGACTGTAGGGAGGCTCTGGTGTCCCTGCCACTTGCAGATGTTGCTCCTAGGAAACTAAGCGGCAACCACAGGAAGGACAGGCAGAGATGAATCTCATCTAAACACTGGTGTAGGAGCTCCCAAGGAGAGGTGTCACCACGACTCGGGATGGTTTCTGCCATGATTTGTTATCTGTGTACATACTGTAAAAAGAGGAGGTGGCAGGAAGGAGTTGATAAATTTGGGACCCAGACATATTTATCAAAACTGCCGCGATCAGCAGATCCTGACTAATGGTGCGTGGCTGTATGGTCTAAATTTGAATTTTCAATTTCCTCTTAAATCTTGCAAAACTTAGTTTAAAAATTTCCTAAAAAGTTGCTTGCCCTAGCAACTATATTTCAGTGGAAGACATTTCTCTGATTCTTAAATTGATTCTGTTGTGTTTTTTTTTTGCTCTTGTATCATTTTAAAAAATCATCTATAAACAGTTCTGTGTGTAAGAGGTCTGGAAGAGTTTTTTGTGTTTTTGTTGTTGTTGTTGTTTTGGTGCCAGAGATTGAACTCAAGAGCCACTGAGCCAAATCCCCAGCCCTAGTAAGAGGTTTTGATTGTCTTGACTCTTACTCTGTGTAAGAATCTTGCAAAGTTCTTATGATGACCAATTGAAGGGACATATAACATAATTTTGATTTTAATGTAATTTTCCCTTGCCAGTTTAGGCATCAAACTTTAGGGATAGTGTGGAAGGAGCCCAAAGCAGCTGTGGCTGGAAATTTATTTGTACCCCAAAGAAGTTCAATTTTTTTAAAATAAGAAATTGCTTTACCTATGCTTCTATTATTTGCATGGCAAATATGACCTTTTTAAATACCAGTGTTCTAAAACAGCTCCTCACATTGTATCAGGATGGACGCAGCATGCCATGAAGCCAGAGCAATGAGACAGACATTTCCAGGTCTGCACAGAGTGCAAACTGTCGGGGCCTCACTGACAAGAGTATGGTCCTGGTTGGCAGTAAGAGCAGGCAGAGCCCTGAAACCTAGGTCGGAAGCAGAGCTGCATACACCGGTCAATACTAAATTTTTCTGGTTTATCTTAAACTAATATCAAAGAATCAGGCGTGTTTCTGGAACCACCATCCGTCGTATCGCTCTAATGGTTTTGTCTATTTATAATCTATAAGGAAAAATTGACTGGGGTTACTCTAGGGCTATCATGGTGGTGACAGCGCAAAATGGTTACAGTCACATCAGGCTGAATCCGTACAGCAAAGCCAAGGTAGTGTCCTGGGTGTTTGCCGAGGACGTTGATCCTCGCTGCAGCCATGCTGACCATATATAACACTGGAAGAACCTGCTAACTGTGACCTCCAGGAGCAGATGAGATGTCTCGAAATGTCTGGGGGGATCCAGTTATCCCCTAGACCTTTAGCCTGTACTCCTAAGGTTATTCTGGGTTCTAAGCTTCTTGGTTTTTCCTTTTTCTGACTGGGTTGCAATAGGCAGTACTGGACATGTTTTTCAAATTGTCCCATTGACATCACATCTTGAAAATTTTCTCTTAAGTTTATGGTAAGTGACTCTCCTAATTTCTAGCAGAAATGCGCTTTTCTGTCTACTTTTATAATCTGTAGTTATAAAATGCGCTTTGTCTACTTTTATAATCTGTAGAGGGATCTGGGTGTTCGTGTAGAGAAGAATAGATAAGAATGGTGATGTCAGTGTTGTGCTGAGAAGATTTTGAGTTTTGAGTCTCAGAAGAAAGTTCAGAAACTTTCCACCCAGGGCACAGAGGGGAAAAAAACACCGGCTTTTTATTGTGCCCTAAAAGAGCTTATTGTCCTCCCCAGTCTGATCACTTCCCCTTTCTCACTGCACTCCACCCACCTTCACCATCTTAGTTGTCTTTAAAAACACCAGGCTTGTGTCTAAATCATTCTGCATGGCCACTTGCTATGCTTTCTGCCTGTGTGACAGATTTTTACATAACTTACTCGAATTACTTTTGGCCCCCTGTAAATGTTATTTAGAAAAGGTTTCCCAGCAAGTGTCAGAAATAATCCACACACCTAAGACCTCGAACAGCTTCATTTTATCTTGTAGCACTTACTCCCATATGAACCTACTTTTCACACTTGTGTACTTTTCACCAATTTTTCTTGCTAGAATATTAGCTTTATGAAATAAGGGATTCACATCTGTCTTGTTCCTTGTCTGAACTAAAGCTTAGTGCTCAACACAATTTTGTTGAGTGAATGAAAAACAATTTATAATTTAAAATTATAAATTTAATTATACAGTTAATTTAAATTATAAATTTAATTATACAGTTACAGAGTTACGCAGTCCGACTACAATAACAGTATCAGGGATTTTATGGAATCTGGAAAAAGACCAATGCTGAGTATGAAGTCTGGGATTTTAGTGTATTATTTAGGGGAATTGTGTCTGAATGACCCTTGGTGGTGATACCACAGCCTGAACATTGAATTTCTACAGTATAACCCTGCACACACACATGCACACATGCACACACACACGCACACACACCAGCAAACAACTGTTTCTGACTATATTAGACTATAGTGTTAAGTATTTTTGAAGTTGGAATACATCTTACGATTAGTTTACCTCTGATATATTTCTATTGCTTTTTTCTCCCTAAAAAGATTTCAGATAACCTCAGCATATGGGAGGTTTTATATAAATCAATGTAACTTCAACTCAAAGGTATAATATAGTAACAAAAAAGTTAAAGCCTTTTTTCCATTTTTTTCTGTCTTTTTTAAAATATGGGCTTTAAAAAAGAAATATTTGTTTATTTAGGTACAAGGAATCAAACTCAGGACCTGGTGCGTGCCGGGTGGGTGCTGTGCTGCCAAGCTATATTCCCATCCCCCTAAAAATGAGATATTTAAAGAAACTATCAACAAGCCAACAGATAAAATACAGCGGTGATAGGCAATGCAGAACATCACCCCCACACCTTGCGGACCTGGATTTTTAAGAGCTCTTACCAGAGAGTAATTCAAAAACTTAATGAAAAGATGTGAGTCTGTTCTTTCCATCTTTACCTGGTGCAAAACTAACACATAGAAGTCTCATTAAAATCAACTTTATGAGATATAATTTTATGAGGCTATAATAAACTCCATATATATGTGAAGAACAAAATTTGGTAAGTTTTGACCCATGTATACATTGGTAAAAGCATCACATCAGTCAAGATACTAAATTTATTAGTCATTTGAAGGTTTCCTGACGTAATTTTATAAATCTTTCCTCCTTCTTTCATCCTCTTTCCTCAGCTCCAGACAATATATTCGCATCATTCCCTGGTAGTGATTAGTTTCCATTTTCTAGAATTTGACATAAATGAAACACTACAACAGATGCCCTTTTTATCACTGCCTTTCTTCACTCAGAACAGTTACTTTGAGATTTATCATTATTATCCCACCTACCAAAAGTCAATATCTTTTCACTGTCAAATAGTATCTCGTTGTATGTAGAGTCTTCAATCTGTGCATTTGCTACAGATGGACATTTGAATGGTTTAAAGCTGAGAGCTTTAAAAGATAAAGCTGTATGAATTATTATTTTTCAGACAGTCTTTCTATGTAGTTCAGGCTGGCCTTGAACTCAGTTCTATAGCCCAGGCTGGCCTCCAACTCACAGTGATCCTCCTGCTTCCACCTCCCAAGTGCTGGCTGGGGTTATAGCATTTGAATTATCACCATGTTTGGCTAATGCTGTGTATATATTTACTGACAAGTCTTTCTGTAGATAGATCTTTTTCATGTTTCTTGTGTAAGTGTCTACAAGCTGAGTGGCTGAATTTGATCAGCTTTATATATTTAACTTTTCAAGAAACTGTTCATTGACTTTCAAAATGATATATCTTTTTATATGATAGCAGTGTACAATAGGTCTGAATTTTCTATGTCTCCATCAACATTCTCTGTGGTCAGCTTTTTGAAACATTAACCATTCCGGTAAGTGTGAGACTGTGTTTCATTCACTACAGTTTTAACTTGCACTTCCCTAATGACTAATGATGTCGAACATCTTTTCATGGACTGGCTTGCCATCTTTTAGGGTGACATGTATGTAACTGCAAGTTATAGGGGTTTTTTACAGTTTTTTCCTTATAAAGATTCTGTAGAGATGAGAATGTTGATGTGCTATATATAATACCTGTGTACTTCAAAATTTTGTTGGCAGAGATACTAGGGGAGACAGCCCTAGTATTTGGAAACAAAGATCTATGTTAAGCTAATGATGAGCTACAAAAATAGGCTGATGTTTAGAACAAAAACAGAGACTATCAACACATATTCAGGTTGGCAGAAATGATGGTGAATGAGGAAGATAATAATTGTATAACTAGGGGACGACAGGAAAGCTTGAAAGAACCCAGGAAGGGGAATTAATTTTGCCCCTTCCAAAATCTCTCTTTCCAAACTATCATTATTATAGCCAACTCTTCACAAAGAGTCTTCATTCCCTACATATTGTTTCCATTATTATAAACCTTTTGTTGTTTTGTAGCAAATAGGTTAATGAGATGGGTACCTTGGCTCAGCAGCAGAATTTAGATATTGGTTACTCTTAATAGTAATCTTCCCAAGAACTTTCAGTAGTGGGCCACATGATTAGAAATCCATCTGTTGGAAGAAGAATGCTTATATGGATGCAGTATTGATGTAAAGCTACTTTAGTATTGAAAGAACAAAAAATTCCAGGAAGATAGCAGAGTGATAAAGAACAACAAATCAGCCTCCGCAAGATTTGGAAACCAGACACTGAAAAATAACAGTTTGGGGAAGACAAGAGGGTATAAATTGAATCCCTGGGAACTGAGCTCCTAAAGAGAAATTGAAGAGACAGACCACAACACAGCAAAGGGATGAGTTGGGAGTGTTGAGTGCATTTTGTCCTGTGACTTCTCATTTTCTGTTTGTCTAAAGTTCATTTTCTGCATCGAATCTTTCTTCCAGACTCTTGGCTTGTGGTTTGTGAGAAAGGAAGATTGAATCTACAGAGACTCAAAGAAAGCAGGTGACTCCAGAGGACTTCGGGGAGAAATACATCAGGGGAATGGAGCAGTGGACACTGTGTGCTACCCCACCTGGTGAGTGATTGCAGTCCAAGCATCTGCCGTATCTCATGGTGAAATTTCTTGGCTGGAAACCATTATAGGTAGTGCCCAACCGAACTTGGGATTTAGAGCAGCAGTGTATTGGCTTCATTTCAGGCTTGGCCGTGTTAAACTCCCACGGTGACTGAATGAGGAGACATTCATGGTCATGTAGCTGAGGTCACACTGCAGAGACACACAGATGTATTATAAACTAAATGACCCCAACCTGATGACCAGAGTCCTGGTTCAGCCTGAACTTTGTGAATTTGAAAGTCTCAGAATGGACACCCTACTCATCCTAGTATTAGTTAGGATGGTTTCTCTGTATGGATCTGGGCTCTGCCTGCTTCCCACACCTACCACCGGGCATATAGTCACACCTGGAATTAGACCCTGCCAAGAAGTTCCCACCCCAGAAGATAACCATGGGCTTCAAACCACAGAAAAATTTCTTTTTCCTTTTCTTTCATTTTTTTCACTTTTGGATATAAAAAATTCATTTTCATTTTATTGTTAGTGTGAACATTGTTTTAAGTTTTTTGCTTTGTTTGTTCCTATTTTGTTTTTCTTTTTCGCTTTTCCCTCATCTTCTTCACCAGCTTCCTGTGCTTAGGCAATCTTCTTTTTCCTTCAGCCTTGCTTCTAATCTTCTTTTCTTCTTACATTTCTCTACTTTTTTCCTCTTCTCTTTTAAATGTTTTCCCCTTAGGGTAAAATTGCTCTATTGAATGGATATTTACTGTATATACTTTTTTGGTTTGTCTTAGATTTTGTTATATAACTATAAATCTTGTTCCTATGGCTAAATGTGGCAAATAATTATCAAAGTTTGTCATTTCCCAGCCTGTGTCTGATGTGATTGTTATTATAGGTTGTAATACTTCAGCCAAGGTGACATAGTTGTGATCAATTGATCTTCCTTGTATGCCAAAACCTAGACTGTCTGGGAGTCATAAACAATTCTGCAGTCCAGTACCAAAGAAATGATGAGTAGACCAAATAGGCTGCAACTTTTCTTCCCCAGTAAACAGAAGAGGCAGGATTGTGGAACAGACTCAAAACCCAAAAGACAATTATGCCTGAAGACATCTTTGAAAAGTAATCATTTCCCAAAGAGGTTTTGATACTAGCAATAAAGCTACTTATTATGAGAAATTTGTAAGTTTCAATGCAGAAAACAAATAAATAAAATAAAAAATGAGAAAACACAAAAGCAACATGCAACAAATAAAATAAAAAAATGAGAAAACACAAAAGCAACAGCACCCAAGTCAAAGCCAGTAGGCAGTGAGGTGGAAGAAATCAAGCACTACCCAGCTGAATTTTCTGAAATGGTAGCAGCAAAAGTAGCAAAGCAAATGAGTGAGTCTTTTGACAAAGGGGAAAAAAAAGAAAGAGAGAGAGAGAGAGAAAGAAAGAAATAAATAAAGAAAGAAAGAATTATCCAGATAAAGAGATGATGACCATGATGAGGAAAATGGTTAGTGAATCTAGAGTAGGTATAGATTAAAATAAAATAGAGGAGCTTAGAAAAATGTGAAAACAATGAGTACCCAACATAGAAAAAAACCTGGATTCTATAAAACAGACTCAAGTAAAAATCCAAAAGATTAAAAATTATATTTGAATGTAGAATAAAATGCAAAACTTTGTAAAAATACCAAGGACCACAAAAAATCAGTTCAGTGCCTTCTAGATTATGCAAAAAAACTAATACAAGATTAATTGGAATCAAAGAAAAAAATCCAATGGTTGTTCAAATGGCATTAAAAAAAAAACCTCCACAGAAATAATGGTGGAAAACTTTCTAAGCATAAAAAAAGAATTTGCTATACAGATAAAGGAGGCATATAGAACTAAAGTCCCAGATCAGAAAAACAAACAAGCAAACAAACATATGAAACAAAACTACACCGAGTCATATGATAGTCATGATTCCAGAAATTCAGCACAAGAGCAGAATATTAAAACTGCTAGGGAAAAGAAACAAATCACCTATAAAGGAAACCCATCAGAATCACAGCAGACTACTTAACACAAATACTTGAGAGCATGGAATGACATTCTGCAAGGCCTAAAAGAAAACAGTCTCCAACCCAGATTGATGTATCCAGTGAAGGTAATTTCAAAATTGAGGAGAAATAAGACACTTCTATGATAAAGAACACTTGAAGAAATACATGACACTAAACCAGCACTTTAAAAAATTTCTGAAGGATATTCTAGCAAAAGATCATAAAGAAAACAATTATAAAAATCACAGGGAGAAGGGGTTGGAGAGAGAGTAGGGAAATGGGAAAATGTTATATCATGTACAGGTACAAATTCTCTATGATGAATGTGATCATTATGTATACCTAAAATGTACTAATCAAATACAATGAAAAGAAAAAGAATCCAAAAAGAATGAATCCACCAGGCAAAGCAGTCAATTAAATGGATGATAAACAAAGGAAACCAACAATAGGAAAATAATGACAATGATAAGTCAATACCTATCAGTTCTAATCAATTCACCAATCAAAAGAAATATTTTGGCAGAATGAAGCAAGAACAAGATCCAACAATATGCAGCATACCAGAAACACATTTAACTCAAAAAGAAGTTCATAGACTGAAAGTCAAAGGGTGGAAAACAATGCTCCAGGCAACAGGAACCTGGAAAAAAGTATGAGTAGCTATTGTATTTTCAGACAAAGAGGATTTTAAGCCAAGACTGATCAGAAGAGACAAACAAGGTCACCACATACTTATTAAAGAAACAATCCAAGAGGAAGAGATAATAATCATATAAATGTGCCAAATACTGACACATGTAACTATATAAAACAAACACTAATGGATATGAAAAAATCAGATAAGCAATAACACAATTGTAATGGAGGACCTCAGTACTCTACTCTGACAACTAGATCAGCTAAACAAGAGAAAAAATATCACAGCTGAACCACACTTTTGAACAAATGGATTTAGTAGATATCCATAGAGTGTTCCATGCAACAACAACAAAATACGCATTCATCATAGCAGCATGCAATAAATTCTCCAGAATAGACCACATACTACCTTATAAAACATGCAAAAGTAAATGCAAACGAATTGAAATTATTCCATGTGTGTTATCAGATCATAGCACAATAAAATCAGAAATAAATAGCAAAAGAAACCACAAAAATACATAAATACATGGAAATTAAATAATAGCCTCCTGAACAATTGATGAGTCTCAGATAGAACTAAAGAAGTAATTAGACAGTTTCTACAATTAAATATTAATGCCAATACAACATTCTGAAACTTATGAGATGCAGCGAAAGCAGCCCTAAGAGGGAAACTTACAAAAGTGAATTCCCACATCAGAAAAACACAGTGAGTTCAAACAAATAACCTAATATCAAATGTCAAACTTCTACATAAAGGCCAAGTCAATTCCAAAGCTCATACAAGGAAAGAAATTATGAAGGTTAGAACAGAAATTAATGCAATTTAGTCTAAGAAAACAATGCAAAAAATCAATGAATCAAAGAGTTAGCTCTTTGAAAGAGTACATAAAATTGACAAGCCCTTAGCTAACCTTATCCAAAAACTGAAATTTTTAACAAAATCTTTAATGAAATTTAAAGGGAACCAATACTCCCAAAGTCACTCTTGGAGGCAAGCATCACCCTGATACCCAAACTGGAGAAGGATCTAACAAAAAAAGAGAATTGTAGGCCAATCACCTTAATGAACATACTGATAAACAGAATGGTGAAAATCTTCAAAAATCTCATACACTATGATGGAGTAGGATTCATCCCAGGAATGCAGGGATTTGTTTACATACAAAAATCAGTAAATGTAACAGAACCAAAGACAAAAGACACATGATCATCTTAATGTACAAAGAAAAAGCATTTGACAAAGTCTAACACCCATTCATGTAAAAACCCTACAAAAATTGGAATAGAGGTCTTAATCTCAATCTAATAAAAGCCTCCTATGACAAACAGACAGTCAACATACTAAATGGTCAAAACCTAAAAGCTTTCCTTCTAAAATCAAGAACCAGACAAGGATGTCCACCATTACCACTCTTGTTCAATATAGTTCTGGAAACATTAGCCAGAGCAATTAGACAAGAGAAAGAAAAGGAATATGGATAGGAGAGGAAGAAGTTAAATGATCAATATGTGCTGATGTTATGATACTCCACATAGAATACCTAAACAACTCCACCAAAAGACTCCTAGAATTAATAACCAAATTCAAAAGCATAACAAGACACAAGTCAACACTCAAAAATCAGTAACACTCCTGTACATGAATAGAAAACTCACTGAGAGGAAAAATTAGATAAACAGCACCTTTCACAATAGCTTCAAGAAAAATGAAATACTTAGAGATCAACCTAACAAAGGAAGTGAAGGACTTTACATTAAAAACTACAGTGAAACTACACTGAAAAAGGAGCTAGAAGAGTATGTAAGAAAATGGAAAGATGTTTCCCGTTCTTGGATAGGCAGATATAGTGAAAATGGCCACATTTTCAAAACTGTTCTACAGATTTAATGTAATCACAATCAAAACATCAATAGCATACCTCACAGTACTAGAGAAAACAATCCTAAAATTCATATGGAACCAGAAGATACCTAAAATAACAAAAGCAATTCTAGGATACAAGGGCAGAGCAGGGGGCACCACAATCCCTGATTTGAAGTTATACCGTAATACAAAGCTACAATAATAAAAAGAGTATGGTACTGGCAAAAACAAACAAACAAACAAATAAACAAACAAACACAATCAAACCAGACTCAATGATCAATGGAGCAGAAGATGCTGAAATGTCCCCTAGTAACTCAGGCACCTTGTCTTTGGCCAGGGTCAAACACTTTCACTGGGAAAAAAATGGCCTCTTTAATAAACGGTCTGGGAAAACTGGTTTTCCACATGCTGAAGATCAAAACTAGACCCCTTCCTTTCACCATGCACTAAACTAAAATAAAAATGGATCAAAGGTCTAAATATTAAAACAGACTCATTTAATCTTCTGGAAGATAGAACAGGTATAACTCAAAGACTAGATGTAGGCAAAGATTTTATGAAGAAAACCCAAACAGCACAGGAAATACTACAAAGAGTCAACAACTGAAACAAAATCAAATTAAAAAGTTTTGCACAGCAAAAGAAACCATGAACAGAATGAAGAGACAACTCATAGAATGGGAAAAAATTTTACTGCCTACTTCTCAGACAAAAGACTATTATCTAGAACATATAAAACATTTTAAAAATTGGACATTCCAAATAAAAAAAAATAAAAAATTGGCTTCTGAGATTGATAGATATTTCTCAGATGAATGAGTACAGGTGGCAGATAAATATATGAAAAATGTTCAAGAGATGCAAACTAAAACAACACTAAGATTCTGTCTCCCTCCAGAAAGAATGGCTGTCACCAAGAAATCAACCAACAATAAATGCTGGTGAACTGTGGGAAAAAAAGAACCCGTATCCATTACTTGTAAAAGTCTAAATTGATACAATTAATATGGAAATCAGTATGGAGTTTCCTCAAAAAACTACCACTAGAGGTTTTATTTGACCTGGTCATTCCCCTTTAGGTGTTTTCCCCAAAGAGCTCAATGGATGCATACAGGTTTATAGTGGCACAGTTTATAATAGCTAGATCTTGGAAACAGCCCATGTGCTCATTGACAGATGAACAGATAAAGAAAATGTGGAGTTTTATATACAATGGATAAAGAAAATGTGGAGTTTTATATCCTATAAAGCAGGATAAGTGGAAGGAATCATGTTTTAGTAAAGGGAATAGTTTGAGACCATAATTTTAAGTGAAATAAATCAGACACACAAGCCTAAATATCACATTATTTCTCTTGTGTGAGAAACTCAAAGGGTAAGTACGTTACAAAATGGAGGACAGATACTGGGAGACCATGCTCATCCGGGCAGGGGACCAAGTGGAGGGCAGTGAGGTGAAGGAAGGAAAGGGATTAAAAAGCACTTGTAAATGCACTTGTAATGTGGAGGGGAAGAAGGGTTGAAGGGAAGGAAGGAAGATGGGAAAAAAAAGAATTAAGATATCTTACGTACAGGTGCAAATTTCCTGTGATGTATGTGGCCATTTTGTATGGCAAATATGTACTAATTTTTAAAACGCGTTTTGTATACATCCTATGTATCCGAAAATGCACTTAAAGCCTAGAGTTTAAAGTTGTCTCTGTAGCAAGCAGGTGTGGTAGAATGAGGGCACCGATAGATCGGTCTGCCATGGAGTGGAATGGCATGAGGGGGAGAAAGAATCAAACGGCTTGGGCAGAGTGGGAATGCAGACAGCACTAAAGTGAAGACAAACAACAGCAAAGCACCAGACATGTAACAGCCAGCAGAAAGTAGAGAAGTGATGGGAATCCCTGCCTTTTCCTGGAGGCCTGTCTTGTGGTTGATACCCTGGGTCAATCTGAGAAGTCCAGAAGCTTCACTAAGTCCTCAACTCTGTATCCTGGGGTGTAGGATGTTGTTCATTGTGTCAAGTTGAGAAGGTCAGAAATTTAACTAAGTGATTCAGCAGGGAGCCAGGGTCCTTTGTAACATGCTCAGCCTGTGCAAGAGGAGGACACAGAGATGAGGCACAGAGATGGCGTGAGTGCTACACCCGCCCCAGGGGAGCAGCCTGCGTATAATGAGAGGCAAATGAGCAGGGACTGTGCTCCAGCCTCCTCCTTGAGTTTGGAAATCACCTCCTGGCTTGTGGCATAGACTCTTCAGCTTCTGCCTGGGACTCTTTAGCTTTCAACATAGACTCTTCAGCCTCCTGATATGGGCTTGAACTGGGCTTCTGCAGTAGACTCCAGCCTTGAACTGGAAGCTGTAGCCTCCAGCATGCAGGCACCCTCTGCACGCTCCCTCAGCCAGCTTTATGGCCGATCATTGTAATTTCTTATACATTTACATATCTTGTGTTATGTCTGTTTCTCTAGTAAACCCTGACTGATACAGCCTGAAAGGAAGGAGAAATTTCTGCCAATCCCACCGCTCTGTCTACATTCATTACTAGCTTTTCTGAGAGATAGGAGGAGTTACTCGAGTGCTCAGAGCTCAGGGTGATTACCACACCACATGTTTTCCAGACAGAAGAGTCTCTGAGCTGATGTTCCCTTGTTGCAGGACACTGAGACAGGATGTGGTCACTCTCCGCTTAAGTACTATGTGCTAAGTTCCATCCAGGCTGATCCAGACTTTTTCATTTTTCAGAAGAGACAGTGGCTTTCTGCAGGTTTCCAGGCCTAACCACTACAGTGAGATTTAGTTTAACAGTCTCTTTTTCCATTTTGTTATTGTTCTCATGTTCAGATTCCTCCATTAGGAATCCCTGAAAGAGAGCTGAGTGGCAGAATTTCAGCCCTTTAGCCAAATCCCTAACATTCCTATAATCAATCCTAAATATGATTTTTTTTTTAATTTAAAAGGACCCTTCTCCCAAGAAAGAGGCAACTAGTACTGCAACTAGTGTCAAGGTGACAGAAGAAAAGTTTAGACAGTAAATAAAGAAAAACGGAGCCAGGATGTCTTTGTTGTATCATCATGTATCTACCCACCCTTTTCTCTTTCCCTCACCCCTATTCCATCCTACCTTCTCTGACTTCTACTAAAAAAGGACATGTACCTTTTTACAGATTCCCAGAAATATTTGCTGAGACTTTGGAGATTGGGATCTACCAATAAAATAAGCCACCTTTGAGCAAAAGTGCTTTGGGAGTCGACTCTAAAAATAAATGCTTGTGCAAAACCTTTCTGGTGTTAGTAGAGGAATTTTTTTGTGTGGACTATGCTGTCCTCAAGGGAAAAAACGTTTAAAGAGGAGTTCATAAAGTCCTGGAAACTTAAAGTTTCAGAGCTTTGGGACAATCTGTGAGCAGCACTTGTGATCCTGACATCCTAGGGTTCACCTCACTGGATGCCAAGTTTCCGAGAGAAAGAAGCACGTGTTAGTCACCTACAATTGCCTCCTGGGCATTCAGTAAACATAAACCGAGGCACGACACTTGGTGGCTTTTATAAAACAAAAATTAATTTGTCCAAAAGGGCTTCTGAGATGAAATTCTGAATTTTAATGCGTGTGTCTCAGTGTGAACACTGATGTTAATGTCACAGCAAATAATTAGTTTGACTCAAAGCCTTTCCTGTCTCAGATAGGGATATTTTTAACAGATTGAAGCATTTCAGTCAACAGTTCAGCTAAATTACAGAGGATAAAAGACTGAGTCATCTAAATGAGTAGTGCTAACAAGATTTGGTCATCCAGTAAGACACACTGTTAAATTTAAGCTGACTTAGAATGAATGGGGTTGATGTTGGTCCTTGCAGAGTAACACAGAAACTGGAACTCTGACTGTAACACAGACACACACCATTTGCTAGACAGATGATGGGTAAATGGATATGCATTTATGTTATGATAGAGATAGATGCATAAATTTTAAAGTTTGGATGCTGTTGTAGTTTGGATCCTCCAAAGGCCCCTTGGAGGCTTGGTCCCAGCCTGTTCACTATTAGCAAGTGGTAGAACCTTTTGGAAGTGGGGTTTAGTGGAAGAAAGACTCCTGGTAATGCATCTTTGAAAAGGGTATTGGGACCCCTACTCCTTCTTCTGTCACTTCCTGTCCACAAGATGGGCATCCTCCTCTATCACATGTTCCCACCATGAGATGCTGCGCCACCAGCAACAGGGCCAAATGACCATGGACCAAAAACTATGAAATTATGAGCCAAAACAAATGTTTTTGCTTTTTTATTTGATTATCTCAGATACTTTGATGCAGCATGGAAAGATGAAAAACAAATGCTTTCTCTTTTTCTTGTTCAAGATGAGGAGTACCTTCAGGAGGAAGATGGGATATAATTTTGATGGATGAGCTTTACAGAAGCTAAGTTTTTGCAGAACTCTGCTGGTTATAGATTCTGGATATATTTGTGATGGAAAGTAGTTTGAGAAGGACGAGAGGAATTGCACAAAATGATGTCTAAGAAATCTACATGGACTCATTAACGGGAGTGCCTTACCTTGCTTGGAGTAAATTCAGAAAAGCAGGTATCACCTGTGTAACATGCCTCATAAGAAAGCTGGAAAATCCAATTCTATATATTGCTTTTCAGGGAAATTGAAATAGTGGCTGAAATTTACAGAGAAAGAAAAAAAATGGAGAAATAGATACAGGTGTGAGTTTAAAAACTGAGAACTGATCTTGCTGTCTCTTAAAATTGTGGTTTTTTTGTTTTTTGAAGAAACAAATTGTAGAATACAGATTTCATAGATATATCTAAGGTAAATTACATAAATCTAATTTACCTTAGATATACTCATTTGGGAGAATTTATTTAATTGGTAACCTAACTTGGACAGATGCATTTTAATTGGAACTGATTAGAGATTTTTTTAATATACTGTGATGCAAGTTATGGCACCACATGACATAAAGCTAGATAAAAAATTTTAACTGGTATGGACCAGTTTGTGTGTTTTTATTTTCACTACATCAGCATTTGCTGCAAAATGCTTTTTAACTGGAATCATTTTCTAGGTTGAATATTATTTGGAAAACATTTGGGCCTGTGTGCATGATGGTTGCATTTCATAGAACTAGAAACCAAAAAAGCAAGTGCTTATGTGTCAGCTAGGTAGTAGCTTGCATGTCATCCATAACTGAACTGCAGCACTGCTATGAGTATCTACTCTTCAACAAATAGGAATTTTTAATTTAGAATTGAACAAGTCGTCCTGGTCTTTTTCTTAGTAACCTACAGAAAAATATGGAAGAATGTATGAAATAATAAAAATTGGGGAATGAAAATTCAGAGGCAAGTGGATGGGTTGATCAAAAAGAACCAAAGAACATACGGTGTAAGTATATAGAACACAGTAGCTCTAAGATGTCAGAGAGATAGGGGAGGGAGGGCAAAGCAGTCTAGTAAAGCAGATTCATGTTTGTCACAAGTACTTCCCATGTGTGTCCACATTCTCTCATGTAACGAGTCTCTCACATATGCACCACTGTCATGAAACCTTTATAGGATCAGCACAGGGGTTAATCAATGAATTACCAGTATTATTGCAAATCAAATCGTCAACTAGTTAGGACCTGGCTTCCATTTGCCTTTAGAATAAAACCATAACACTTCAATCACCTCCCAGCCCTCATGTGATCTGATCCCTGCAAATTCTGACTTCCTGTCTCACCACCCCATCTTCATGCTTCAAGTTCCAGTCACACTGGCTACCTTTCTACACTGCTTCTTACTGCAGGGCCTTTGCCAGTCTGAAATGCTTCCCTTATGGCAGAATCTTTCTATACAACTTTGGTCTCAGCTATTTTAATCTCCTGTAAGACTCCATTCCATCTCAATTAACCTACTGCCTTCTGTATTCCCAGCTCCATATTTCTCACTTCCTTCAAACTTATTACCTGCAGTTTCCTTGTTTCTTTTAGTTTTTCTGTTTCCCTGTATACAACACATGCCCCACAGTGTTGGGGGTCTTCAAAATCTCATTCATGGCTAGGTCCCCAACAACCAGAACACTTATCTGACACACAGTAAGTAATGAATGAATGAACAAAGAGTAAAGGACTCCCAGTGGAACACTGGACACAGAGACTGTATTAGAGAATAAAATGAGGGAGAACCAAGAGTGAGTTCCAGGTTGTAAGAGCTGATTATGGTTATTATTCTGGAAGCCTTTTATATTCATTCCAGGCAGAGGGCAGGGGACACGCTAGGAGAAACTTTTACAGTACCACTCATGACTACTTCCCACTTTCTTCTCTTGTTTTGTTTTCAGTGTGTCTTTGGGTAGCTCCTGTGAATTTTTCTCATGGAAGACTCTTCTCTTTCAGGCTGTATCTTGTTGGTGTTGCCAAGGGGAATGATTTAGATAGAAACACTACCCACAGCAGTTCTATCGCCTACTTAGGACTTGTAGGCCAAGAGGTAGGAGGAGAGTGCCCTATATGCCACGTTTTTGTTGGTAAAGGGTGATATGGTAGAGGTGGCACCAATTAGTTTTAATCCAGAAAAAGAAAACTATGGTTGCTTGCACAGCCCACAGCCTGCACTTCGAAATGGCTACCTTAATTATGGCTGCCATAATTCTCTGTGCAGGGTGCAGGGAGGGAGGAGGCATACTATTTGTCACATCAAAAAAATCTATTTGTAGGAGAGAAAATTACAGTTGTCTTCTCAGGAAGCCTTGGAAGAACATGTGCTTTTAACTGGTATGTCTATGTAAATATATTCAGTCACAACAGGCAATTTCTCAGATTCAACTATTTGAGACCTAACTTTGAAAGGTGGGGAAGGTTTTCAGAGAGCTCCACCCTCATGGTAACCTATCTCCCTTGATATGGGAGGCGTAGCTCAGTTTGGGCTCTTTCTCAGGACTAAATGAGACTTCAGTTTTGGTATAAAGATGCCAGATGCCTGAATCAAAAATTAGATCCTAAGAATAACACAAAATGGAGCATCTAGAAGTGGCTAGGGATGAAAGAACAAAACTAAACCTGTGTCTACAGAAAATGTCCAAAGATGGCAGACCTTAGTTCAGATCAAGAGCGGAAGACATAGGTGGAGAAAAGACAAGGAAGGATGATAGCCTGAGCCACTCCATGTACGTAAGTCAGGTAAGGAACATGTGTGAGTAAAGGACAACTGAATGAGAAAGAGAAGAGATGTAAACTAGCAGTGATTCCATACGCTGGGTGTGTTAGCTTAATATGGCTTTCCTGTCACTGGTCAAAAGCCTTTCACAAGGACACTCAATCATTATGTAACAACTTGAGTGACTCTAAATTGGAGGTAGTTTGATTCTAAAACCTGGGATTAAATCCATTACCAGGGAAGGAACCATAGGAGTAGAATGTGGATCTCTGTAGTGAGTCATCTAGTGGCTCTGGTCACTTTGGACACTGCTGAGAGACACATAACAGCTCACTATAAACACGCAACATGTACTGGTATCATTTATTCTCCAAGACCAAAAGAACAATGCATTTCTACTACTTTAGTTTATAGATATTAGTTAGTGTGGGTTACAATCAGATTTTTATAAATCAGACCTTGGCCATATAAAAAATAAATGTGGTTCAGGAAACAGCACAGGGGCTGGAAGAAAGAAGAGCTATGTTTCCAACCTGGCTCTGTTGCTGCTCAGCTGTGAACTTGTTTCACATCTCTAGGTCTCAATTCGTTCATCTATACAGTATGGCAGGTCAGTCCCTGTGTCTCCCTGACTGTTCCTGAATGGATCTCAACAAGGACATTCACTGGAGAAGTCTGAAAGCTGATGAAAGACATGGCACTAAAACAAATTGGAAAACTGCTCATGTAATCATCCATCTCCATAATGACTACTATTTTAATAAGTATTATCAAAGGACATTTATTTGCAGCTTTTCAGAAAAATACAGCTAGTTCTGGAATGAGTTCAACAGGAGTTTTAGTTCATTTTCAATCTAAATGAACAGTTTTATTTTTGGCTAGGTGGGAGACAGGGCGAGGTGAACGCTGAGCTGTATGTCCTTCAGAAGACACAAGAAAACTCAGCCTCTATTCTGACAGTGTTGGGACTGAATCAGTTGCTACCCAGGTGTTAGCCCCTTGCCCTATGTCACACTTTAAACTGTATCACTAATGTTTTTACCCAAAATACACTAGACTTCTAGAAGAACATCTGCCATGTATCCTCCATGAGTTTACCATTTGCTAGATATTTCACATCTATTCTATCATTTTATATTCAAGTCTACCTTAACAGTAGCTACTATTGGCCTAATTTTATAGGCAAAGAAATAGAGACTAAGACTAGTTACATGACTTGCCCAAAGTCTTCTCATTAGAGTATGGCAGAGACCTGAAATACAAGTTTTGGGTTTTTTTTTCCTTCTTTGTAGCCCATACCTCTTCTTCTATACTGTTATGCTACCAGAAGAAAAAGAAGTGCAGTGAAAAGCAAAAACAGAAAATGAAGGAAAAGGATATGCTACTAATAAAGAACTCACCCACTCGGAATCCTTCTAAAATATCCAGCTGTCAAAGAATCAGCGTGTTACATAAATATTCAATAATAAATTATATTGGACATAGGCATTTGACCTTTGATTCAGATACTTTTCCAGACCCTGCTGTACCTTAAGAGTGCTCATTACCAATATGAACTAGAGATTACGAGAAAAGACAATGCCAGAAAATCCAGATACCTGCATCCAGAATGCCAGGGACTTCATGGCTTTTAACAATTTTTATTACACCAGGTCAAGGAAACAAATGGAATATATCAACATGGTCCTGCCTCTCTGGGCTTACATTTTAAACATACATTCATTCTCACATCCAGTGGAAGGAAATCCATTCAAAAAGATCTCATCTTTCACCAAATCCTACCATTAAAATCCTAGATAGTCATGTATCACTGTGCACAAGATTTTTGGGAATCACAAGCTCCTCACAAAGCAGAGCTTACAAATAAATGGAGAACATAAATGAACCCCCACTGGGCGGGACAGACTGCATGAGGCAGTGTGGCTGTGTGGTGGGAGAGAAGTCCAGACCTATAGCAAACTGCTGGGCCTGCTGGGGGTTACCAAAGCCAATGCTGATTAATACATGTTTCTCAGCTGTCTCAGTGCCTTTTTCCCTAGCAACATTAAACCATGATATACCTGCAAGCAACCATGTCTAAATAAGGAGCTCAATGTTTGAATCTTTAGGAAGTGATCAATTTCCAAAAGGCGTTTTCTGGCACTCTAGAGCAGACTGGGATGAAAATTGTACCGCAGGCTGGAGAAAAGCCCTATGTGCTTCACCAGATTGGGCTCTACTACATAGGCTCGCTCTCCTTTGGCCCTCAAGAGTGAGTACAGTGCCATGTCTTTGCCAAATCCCTTGTGGCAATACACCTGGGACAGGTAGGTGAGGGTTCGGCGGGCCGCAGGCGCGGGGAAGAGCATTGCTGGGGTGCAACACTGAGAGGCAGGAACCACGCTGTACAAGGAAGGACTCAGGCGCCGCAATTCTAGGAAATAGTGCCGGCCCACCAGTTCCACCAGTCCCATACTATACAGCGAGAAGAAGAGCAGGACAGGCCAGCTAAAGCCTGGGCGGCTGGCGAACCTCATGTATATCCAAGTTAGCAAGGGGCCCAGCAACATGCCCACGCCGACCCACTCCAGGATTCGCATTGGCTCTGGGTTGACGTAGTGCTGCAGCCTCTCGGGGTGATAAAGCTTAAGATACAGGGCGTCTCGGAGGTGCGGCTCAGAGAAGCGAGCCCGTAGAAGGTGCTCCAGGACGGGGAATATCTGCTCTTCTGGGACAGCATCATCTTCCACCATCAGGACATAGTCTGGATTGTAGGTCTGCAATGATGACTCAAGGCAATACACGTAGTCTTGCTTTTCTTTTTCAAATGAGTTGGTTGAAGGGTCATCGCCGTAATCATCCTCGGTCCCCTCGTAGCGGTTGGCCACGGGTACGTACTTGGAGAGCAGTTTGGCATCAAAATGGCTCACGCTGCGCTCCACGTTGCACAAGAAGAGCTGGTGTCCCTCACACTGCGGGCCACACCGCTGCAGGAGCCGGTGGAACTGGGACACCACCTGCAAGACGTAGTGGAAGCCAGGCTGCCTGTCCACGGTGATGATGGTGATCACCAGCCAGGGGCGGGGCGTGGCCTGCCAGACAATAGGCACTGAGCCATTGGCAGAGGGCAGCTCCTCAAAGTAGTGCAGAGCGGCCTCCCCTTCCTTTAGACTCTGCTGCAGGAATTCCTGGCTCATTTGGTTCAGGTGCCAATTGCGCAGGTAAAAGTAAGAGTGCAAAAGCCGGTGACAGGCCAGGGGAGCCAGCAGGCCAAATGTCACTACGGTTAGGATGAAGAGCTGGACAGCAGTGCTGCCCCAGGAGAGTCGTCGCAGCCTCCGGAGGAGCATGGCAGCTGGCGAAGGTGATGTATTCTTGAGGTCAACTCTTCATCATGTTTGGTCCCAAGAACAAACCATCCTGGAACTCAGGCCAGAATCATTGCAAGTCACACCTAAAGACAGAGGAAACAGAAAATGGTCAAGACAGGTTTAAAAAAAAAAATCCCAGTGCTAAACTGGGAGTACATATCAAACCAGGAACTCTAGTTTGAGACTCTGTGCCATTAGATAGTGTATTTTCTACAGTGAACCGTTCTTTGGTTGTTTCTATTAGTGATCCATTTGATATTCTTAATCTTTCTATAAACAGGGAGATTTTAGTGCATTCACCCAAGTCCCCATGCCTAATGATGCTTAGTTAGACACTGAGTATTCCAGAAAACCACCAGATGGACAGGTAAGATAATTATTTCATTTGCCAGCTACATAGTCATGTGTTCTTTGGACACACACAGACACAGATACACACACATACACATACACACACGCATGCACACATAGAGGCTAGGTGCTAAAGGAAATATGTATATCTAAAGCAAATTCCAGTATAAGCACACAGTAGTACTTATTGACTATGCACAGTAATTTCTAAAAACTAGTCCTTTCTGCCTATGTCAAAAAATGAATAAACAATACTATGTAGGATTCTCTGAAATATCAGTTAATAGTATCTTCCATTCATATTTCTCTAAGCACATGCAGGTGTACTTCAAAGTGCATAATCATTTAGTCCTGATTGTTGTTCTGTTTTACTTTTCTAGAACTACCATAGAAACTTGGGAGCACAGTATGTCCCATACACAAGTTAACTCGAGAGCCCTAGGTTTGGGAGGGACAGGAACATCTGGAGGAAGATTCACAAGCAGCTGTTCAATGAGAAAGGAAAAAAGAAGTAAGAAGAGGTGAAGGTGGAAGAGACAGCTCCCCCTGACTCTGGTCCAGAAGGAAATGTGGGAAGTGCAGCCCAGGCCCGAATGCACTGGCACGTAGGTGTGCATTCCAGCTCGGCCACTTTCTGAGTCAGCTGGCCTCTCTACACCCTAGGCCTCTCAGCTCTGCAGTGGAAGTGGTAACACCAGTCTCATGATGTTACTGAGAATTAAGTGTGTTCAGAAGTAAAGTAATACAGCTTAAGACAGATATCCTTATATTCAAAATCATGTGATATTTTAGGAGTAAGCAGGTTTCATCTTGTGATAGAAAGCAAATGTCTCAAACAACAGAATAAAAAGGATGCCAGTATAAATCTAGTAAGGGCAGGACAAAACTAAATGTTGTCTATAAGTATTGAAAGTAAAAGAAAAGTCTACTTTCAGCAACAGAGCAGCTTATAGGAGGGAACCTCAGAGGCGAAACAAACTTCTCCAATCCCTTACCCCAAGTAAGAGATCTGGGTAGTAACCAAAGAGGAAAAGAAGCAAGGGGAGGTTGGAATACTAGGCTCTTTGGTTTATGTACTTCTCCAGCACTATTGTCCGACTGCTTCTCCCTCTGCTGTTCTCAGGTCAGTGGAGTTAATAGATCATGGGGCTGTAGCCATCTGCGTGGTCTCATCAATTCCACATCACAACTCGCAGAGGCCAAACACTGACGTGGGGTGAGCTCACCCTTCTGGTGTAGTGACCCTAGGAGTGCACCTGGGAATAGGTGCCTTCAGGTGGCTTCCTGCTTGAACTCTCCTCCTCACCCTTTCTATTACTAAATGGAACGCCAGAAAGCTCGATGCAAAACTGAATACTCTATGGTACTGAAAGTAAACCTTTTGCCTAAGAAGAATGGCAAGGTTTGTATACATTTGGAAGAAAACAGCTCATTTGTAACTTATTACAAAGGAAGGGTTGTCTAGGAGAGCTAAATAGAGTCAACAAGTTAAGACAAGCAGCCAGGAATGCCAGGCACCCAGTAAATGCTATTGTTATTAAAATATGACAGGTGGGGCAGAAATGGGAACACTCAGGATCCATATGAAATGAGCTTTAATCTCAGGCAATTTTCTCTATTGGGTACAATAAAATCATTAACATCTTATACAAAGTTCTTTACTTAAAAAATATGGCAGTATGACTGCTATTTCACTGATGATCAGGGAAGGACAAAGATCTACTTCAGAGGGCCCACTGTCCTTAACTGCAGTGATCATTGCTTGCAGGGCTGATCCCCAGTCCCAAACCTTTATAACTTACAATAAAACTACACATTTCTCATGCACAGACTTGTGGGTAGGAGTGGCCCAGTTGGATTTAGAACCAGAATGCTCATGAGAAGCAAATGACTGAAGTGCCTCTCCTGCTATATCAAAGTATAGATAGTCCCAAGATGGGCTCTCAGAAGCCTCACACATGACCAATCAAAACATGCAAGTACATTTACACACTTCCTTCAGAGTCCCACAAATCAGGTTCACACACCACCCACTGGTCAAAGCAATGGGGCGAGGAAATTCCTTCTTTCCACATAGCATGGAAAGGCGGAGGTGAAGCCTTCAGTAGAAAGGAAAAGCAGTAGGACAGTTTCTAGAACCTCAGGAGAAGAGAAAAGATGTAGCAATCTGGTGAGAAAAATTTCTATAATGCTCTTAAGACATAAAGACCCATGCACCCTAGCACTGAACACTGTCATAGTAAGCCTAGGATTCAGTCATAAACCTTGGTTTTGATTCTTATATTTATGTGACAACAAAGTACATATGATCCAGATACATAGGCTACAAGTAGAAAGCAAGAAATATCTTTTACTCTAAATATGTCACAGAAGAAATCAAGAAATCTGTGATGATACAAACCCCTACGGTAGGATTTAAATAGACAGATTTGAATCCTAGGAATTCAACTTTTTAATTATGCCAAAATTTTTTAAGTTTATACATGGGTCACGAAATCAAAAGAGAGTAAGACCCATTTAGAAGCAAAATATTTATTATCTGCTCATTTTGATGCGAATAAAGGTAAAAACAATAACAACAAATAAAACAACTTGTGTCCATCAATTCCCAAAGCCCCCTTATAGTATATTGGTTTCCTTTCTTTCCTTCTCCCCTCCCTGCGTCTCTTCCTTCTTTCTGCTCATTTTCCACTTTTCTAAGAAAGAAGGTTTCATTGTTGCTCCTGATACTTGCTCCTAGGCATCTACTCTGCCTTCAGGTTGTCTACACTCCAGAACCAGGTGGGTGGAGCTCTTTTCTTGCATATTTTCTGGTTGTGAGGTATAGACAAAAGGCGACTAGCCAGTGACTGGGGAGATACACCCCATCTCAAGAGGAGGCACAACATACTTAGATCAACAATACAATCCACCCTGCACCATGGGTGCTGGGGACACATTCCATGCTTAGATGCTTAGATTACAGCCAGAGAGTTATGCAAGGATTCAAGAGCAGGCTCTTGTTTGCCTCTAAACCATTGTCTTAAAAGACATAAACGAATGCAGCTCAGCAGCTCCCTCACCACCTGTAAGCTATTCACTTTATTAATCTAATTTTAAGACTACTGGCCAGAGGAAGAAATCTAACGATGTGAGATTTTTTACTGGTAATTTGGGGGAAGTTTGCTCCCCGCTCACTCAGCGAGGTGGGACGGAAGGAGGGCTGCGCCGGAGGAGTGACAACTGCCATGCCTTTCCACAGCAGGCTGCAGTTACCCATGATGTCACCTGCTCAGCTGCTACTTGTGCACTGTGACCTGACTGACACTGGCGAGCACAGTATCACACTCTTAATTCTTTTTTCTTTCATAGTATACATTTATCATACAGATTGACCACATTTACCACAGGGAATTTGTGCCTGTACATAATGTATCTTAATTCTTTTTCCCCATTCCTCCCCTCTCCCTTCTACCCTTCTCTCTGTTTACACAAGCTTGGTTTCCATTTTTTCCATCTGTTTTCTTCTTTTTTCCTTTTCTCTTCCTTCTGCTCCCCTTCCTTCCTCCTTTGTTCCTTTTTCCATTTAAATATGTTCTTCCTATTTCCCAGTATCTATCCTCCATTCCAGCACTTACTTACCTTGTGTGTCTCTCATCCCTGAGAAACAATGTGGTATTTAAACTTTACACTCCCAATTCTGAGCAGCGATGTCCACTAAGTTCTGATCTATGCTTTGGAAGTGCACCTAGATACCCAACTGTCTCCTAAACTGGATTCTGTTACTACATTAGGATATAAGGCTCGGGAAAGTCAGTAAAGGTCAAAGACACAGAAATAAACATGAATCAACGCAGCGATATTCACAGTACACTCTAGGGGAGCTTCTGAAAAGCTACAGGTGCCCCAGCGGTATGGGAGGCAGAACCCCGGGCCAGATGTCAGGTGATGAGTACTTAAGAACCATCATGTACCCCTTCTGTCTCTCTCAGACAGAAGCTTTCTTTCTCAATAAATATATTCTGCTCTAAAAAAATAACAACTGTCATGTTCCTAAGTCCACTGTCTTTCGTGAATGACAGCACCATTCTCCTAGCAGTTGGGTCCAAAAGACTGGCAAGTTCTGGCTGCATCTTCTATTTGTAACTACCATTTATTGTGCCCCTGCTACATATTCCAGGGTTGTGCTAAATCCTTGAATCTATTTCTTCTGACAAAAATAGCAACTCTTAAGTAGTAATGTGATTAATTCCATGCAAACTAAAAAAAAAAAAAATAGATGGTAGCAAATCAAAAGCAGGCAACTCAAACACGGGGCAAAGTTCAAAGCCCATTTGTTATTCACGATGCCTTTAGGCTCCCGTGCTTTCTTCAGAACCTGCCCCCCCCATGGGAGTTTTAAATCTCTTTTCAGTGGATTCAGTTGAATTCATCTTTGATATCCTTCACAAACTCAGCACAGAACTCTACCTAAGGAAGAGATTCAAAGACTGCTAAACAAATAAAAGACCACCTGAGGTCTTTTGACCTCTGTGGGCCCCAATTCTTCAAGTATAATAAAAGGGGTATCAAAGACCCTAGTCACAAAAATGTGCAGAGATCAATTTATTTCTAGACATTTTCTGAGTACCTACATGCCAGGTACTGTTCTAAGCACCTCACTGAGCCTTATAAAAAGTAGATGAGAAGTTATTAAGCCCATTTTATAGCTAAAAAAAAAACTTAGGAATCATTAACTCATACTGAAAGGTAAAAAAAGTCTTTTAGGTGGGGTGCTAAAACTTGAACCTACAGAAAGACTCAGAGTCCATGCTCTTAACCAATATGCACTTTTGTCTGCAAAGATTGAATGTTCAGGAAAATCAGCTGAAAAACCATTAGAAATAGTAAAAACTATTGGAATGTGGTAGGTAACAGAATTAGAATATAAAAAGTAAGGGCATATATATATTATACATATATACATATACATTATGGCTTTGATTACTGCTGATTTTATATATATGTATACAGTTACATATATATACAGTTATATATATATACACACACAGTATATGTGTACACACAATATACGCTTATATATATATATATATATACACACACACAATATATGTATTTATACTATGCACAAAATAAACGCTTCCACCCAATCAATCAAAAATTAATGGAATAAAAGACCTCAATCGAAATGGAAAAGCAAATACTCAACTAACATACATAGGAATAAATTTAAGAAATATGCAGAATATACATGTTTACTATAAAATCCTACTGAAGGACATTTTAAAAACTCAGCTAGCCTGGCATAATGGCATACGCCTGCAAACCCAGCACGCCGGGGGGCAGGCTTAGGCAGGAGGATTGCCCCCGTGAGTTCAAAGCCAGCCTGCACCAGAGAGCAAGACCCCATCTCAACAAAACAAACCTCACTCGGAGGAAGATGGAAGTGTCTGAGGCAGTAATGTCTAAGTGAAGAAAATCAGATGCACAGGTTTAAATGCCATCTTGTTTCTCTGCCATGAGAAATCCAAGATATACATAAAGACTAAAAGAAAAGATAGATCATAAAAAAAGTAGAGTGGCAGAATTTTTGCAAAAGGGAAGGAGATCAAGAGATGGAGGGAAGAGGGAGGGAGGGCAGGGAAGGACAAGGAGTTAAGATGTGTTATGTACATGCGTCTCCACAGGAATATAATCATTACATATTCCAAGCATGTACCAATAATCTAAAAAATAAAGAACTCATTAAGAAGTGAAAACAGTACATTTTATACTCTGAAAGACTCAGAAATAGAAGTGGCTTTCCACAAAATTAACCACCATATTTACCATATTCTCAATTCAATTTACTTCAAGAGGGAATGGTACAGTTACAAATGAATGTCATCTTATGAACTGGCTCGATCCTTGGAAGTAATATTGCAGTAGTACTTATAAACATTTTTTGCTTTTGTTTGGTTTCTTTGAGACACCATCTCACTATGCAGCCCAGGCTGGCCTTGACCTTGAGGCAATTCTCCTGCCTCACCCTCCCAAGTGCCAGCATGACAGGTGTGCACCACTAAGTCTAGAAAAGTTTATCTTTATATCTCCTTTGACATAGCAATTCTACTTCTAAAAATATAACTTGTAGAAATTCACACAGACTACTAACAATAGACAAGGAATTTTCACATCAGTTTTGTCTGTAATAGAAAAAAAAAAGGGAGAAAAACGGAGAAGGGATTCTGGGGAGGAAAAATGGAAAGGGAAGAGAAAAAAGAAAAGAGGGAAAGCCACCTAACTGCTGGTAAACAACATTCCAGAAACAGGGAACAAAATTTTTAGATAACCATACAAG